>CAJNOI010000056.1:266098-380334 GCA_905250115.1 Adineta steineri | reverse complement strand
TATTATAAGTATTAGATTGGAAATAATATAGTTTGTTATGGGAGCATCATTATAATTTTAAAAATAATGAATTTGATACTGAATGAAAGTCGGACAGTATGTCTTTAAAACAAAATCAATCTGTGAGCATTGGATTATAAAAAATAGGTAGAATGGCAATGAATGCGATAAGAACTTATGCAATACTGTTTATGAGTAATAAATCCCTTCATATGTCACATTTATCAGTATAATCAAAAAATAATGATAATAAAAAATAGCATATTGTATTACTTCTAATATTTTCTTCATTTCTTTCTCATCAGCAGTTTGTTACTCATCTCTTTGAATCCTTTAAGAATGTCAAAACTCAATAATGTTTTTATAATCAACTAAATAACCTTTTCCTTTCGTCTTTAAGACATTATTTAGTTTTTGTTGTTCGTTTTTCTTTGATTGAATATGAATTAAATTATACGTTTCTCTTAATAATCCTTTATTCGTCTGTATTTCTTTTTTATTCGTCCTAAACAACCTTTTCTTCTTTCGTTTTTTCGACAATCTTTATTTGATTACATTTTTCTCTTGCCTCTCCCTCTATATATCGTTTGATTTAATCACACTGATTATTCACTCTTTTATAAAAAAAATATTCATTTGACATCTTTTTTTACTGAAATCTAGTAAAAATAATGAAATTCTTATTTGTTCTTTGTATCTTCGTGGTATTCTTCGTTGAGTTTGCAACCAGTACTCGTTGCATTTGTAAATGTTGTACATCTAGTGGCTGTAGCGCTTCAACTTATAGTGGCTCAACAACTCATTCATTCGATTTAAGCATTGTCTGCAGTGCTGTAACATGTAATCAAGCATCATGTTCAACAAATTTTCTTGGTGCTTGTCCAATAATCGGTGCTGCTGGTGATGTTGATTCAACATGTGGTGCAACAAGATTAGCTAAGTACAGTATGATCATGGTATCAGGTGTGATGATGATCGCAACAGTTATGAAATGGAGTTTATATTAGAGATTTGATTGACATATAAACAATTTTATGCTTTCGTTTTTGCGAACATGTTTCTTTTCTTCTTCTAATAAAGTTTTTATTATATACTAGCATTTACATCGTTAATTATAACTAGACGTTTTATGAAATAATAAGTATACGATTAGTGTTGACTAAGGAATAGACACCCTTAAATCAATTTTCACCATTAACTTACTCATATTTTAGTCGATTATGGCATGAAGAAAGAAAATATGCAGCCTTTTCATTTTATGCATGAATGAAATACATGTATCAATATTAAATTATATTTTATCGATGTATAATCCTTGAATAACACAGACGTAGGATATTAAATATATGTAGTTATCTCCATTTCAGTTCACTCAAATAAACTGATCTTTTATTATTGATTTTCATAAAATCGACCAAAAACAAGAAATTAAAAAAAATCATTCGTATCGTTTATATAATTCATTAGAACTTCTGTATATATCGAAAAAAACACATGTAAAATTTTTTTTTCTTCCTCTATCAGCTGTACATATGACACATGAACAATTCCATATATATATACAAAACGAAAAAAAAACACCGTTCAAGGAGAAAATAATATATTCAATCGTTTTGTGTGACAAGTGTATTTTAAAATTTTTCCAAGGACTTGCGGTTAGTCTCCGTGAAAACCAGTTCACTATACTCGATTTTTCAAGATTTAGTTTTTATTAGAACAACATAATGCCAGAAAATAGATAATGAGAGGATAATAGTATATTGATTTGTTTATATTTTATTTTCTTCAGTCTTAAACTTAGCATGAACATATTTTGATTTTTACAATTCAAAGTTATTTAAAGTTGATTCTAGTAAATGATAGAAAAATCGTTGAAGAATTCAAAAGTATATAAAATATAAAAATCAATTTCTCATTCTCGATTATCCTTGGTCAAATTTGATACACAAAACAAATTATATTTAACCTTTGAAGATGCGTAGTTATCTGAAACGAAAATTTTAATTGGTTTATACATAAAAAATTTATCTATTTCTTTCCAAAAAGGAAGTTATGATGATATAAAATTTCGTTATTACGTTTTTATCTCTTCCTCATCAAAATCAAACATAAAACGAAATTTTTTCGTAGATAATTATCTTATTAGTCGTCATTAAAATTATTGAGTATTACTCACAACGGTAGTATGATGTTTGTCGGAAATGACTCAGTCATAAATATAATATATTCAATAAAAGAAAAAATATGATTCATCGACTGAGACATATGTATGCATGCCTATTTCATGACATTCTGTGCCAATGAAGCGCAACGATACTTTGCTTTCTTTTAGTAATTTACATTGAAATATTTTTACCAAGTTAATTAACATTAAGCATGACTAGTATATATACAACACAACAAACATGTAAGTTTACATAAAATATCTTGAAAATGGTTAGAAAATCGATGATCAATTATGATATACTCAATCGATAATTGTATAACTGATCACTGATTTTTTGATTATTTTTCTGCTAAATCATGATTTTCTAATTGATTTCTGTCTCTCATTATTTTTATGATTTCATGCGTCTCCGTTTGTCTTCATTGCCTTACTCACTATCTCTTATTATTCAGAATAATTAATGGGCATTTTATTTCAAAAATTGAACTATAACATTATTTGACATTAGACAAAGTTTTGTAATAGCATAAATAAACGTAAGTATTCTTCAATACAAGGGAAATAAAATACTAGATTGTTTGTATGTTGAGACTGAGAGTATGAATTTTTGTAGAAGTAAATAATAGAATTATTTTTATTGATTAGTATACAAAGAGCTTCGATATTTCAGAGACATTTTTCAACTTATATTAATCGGAGATTAATTGGCTCATGTATAATTGTATCGATGCCATCAGTAAATATATCTGGATAAATAAAATATAATGAATATTGATAAGATTTTACTTTGATTGTTTTCGAAAATTACGTCGAAAGTGTCTTTTATTTTAATTTTTCTAAATCTATAATGAAGTATTAAAAAAATAATTAATTAAATATGTTTTATTTAGCTTTCATGTATCCAGTACCTTCTCGGAAAAATCCGTTACGAAATCGAACGTTTCGTATCGACCAAGAATTATATACATTACTTGGTCCAAAAGGTAGTGGAAAATTTGGATCTGTTTGGGAAGCTGTTACACCAAATGGTAAATATTAGTTTTACTTTTTTTTTATTTCACAGTCTAAGATAACTGATTGAAAACTATGGTTTCTTTTAATTGTATTTTCAATAGAACGATTTTTTTAAGGTTTCTCGACAGCTTATATCATTTTTGAAGTTTCCTGTTTATTCTCGATTTGATTGTTTTAGTTTGATTTAAAGTTAAAAAGCTAAGTTAGTAACGCTATACAATAAAAATTAATGATATAATGTAAGATTTTCAAAGACTTGCATAAATTCTACAAAATCCGGAAGTGATTCAGTACATAGTACAGAATTAAAAATAGCTTTCAATTTAGAAGTCAAATTAAGTTTACTGATATTTTTAAATTATGTAAGATTCGATTCAGTTTTAATTCTATTCTTTATTATTAAATCTATTTGTATAAAAAAAATGTTCTATCATAAAATAACAAAAATTTTCAAAGATAGTATGTGGAGTTGATGATACTAATATCAATTATTTCGATTATACGAGAGAATGAATTGTTATTATTTGTCCCATATGATGTCATGTTTTTGAATCTTTTATCTCACATAAAATGATACAATCTTCAAACCTTTTTATTTCAATCAGATGAAGTATCTCATGAACATTCATACTCATTAAATTTTCTTGTCAACGAAAAACCTAATATTAATTAATCTTTTCTTAGAATTTAATTGAAATAAGTCATAGAAAATAGATTGTACGAATTAATTTGTATTTTTAGGTGAATATGCTGCTGTTAAAATATATGATTTTCATCGTCGCGGACGTAATATAAATTCAGCTCAAATTGGACAATCGTTTGAAGCTGAAGTTCGAATGGCATATGCAATGCGTCATGAAACAAATTTTGCTGTAACTATGTATGGTTTTGATTTTGATCCAGAACAACGTTTAGGTTTCATGGCTATGGAATTGGGTGATGATTCATTAAAAGATAGAGCTCAATATCTTCATCAAATACGTGTCGATTCAGGAAAACCTGGTTATGATTATATTTCATCGACTGATCGAAAGTATATATGGGTTCAATTAGTCGAAATTATTCTTGCACTTCATCGACATCGTATCGTAAGTCAACTAAAGAATTCTTTCTAGTTCAGACATTTTCAGATATTGTTGTAGGTTTTACATGATTTCTTGTTGTTTTTATTGCTTTCTGAGGATCTCTAATCATTTCTACTGATAGAAATCAAAGAAATCAAAAACATTCAGAGAAATCAAGAAATCAGTTTGTTGTCCCTTGAAATTTAATCAATACATTAATTAAATCTTTTCCAACAGATAACTAAATATAAGGTCAATTAAATATTGTCGAGATTTTATTCATTGACACAAAAACAATTTCATAATATGTTTTTCTTTTCCTGTTAATAATTTTTTTATAAGATTATCTTTATAAAAAAAGATAAAATAAGTGTGTAACTGAAATTAATTAATACTATTGCAAAAATTTTATTTTAGATTCATCGTGATATGAAACCATCTAATTTAGTATTTTTTGGTCCAACTATGAAAATTGTAGATTTTGGTTTAGCACAAAAAGAATTTCAAGCGTAAGTTTTCTATTCTTACATTTAGAATTATTATTCTTATTGTTCTTATTATTTTTAGACATCCTAGACATCAAAGATTGATCGGTGCTATTTCCTATAGTGCACCAGAATGTTTAACAGGTGAAGCTCCTATCACAACAAAAGCTGATATATGGTCAGTAGGTGCTATTCTATATTTTTTAACTTATGGAGTTAAACCTCCGTACTGGACTGCACAACCACCATCTGGTATTCCACCAACTCGTTCTACACTTGTACAAGATGTAATTCATCGTTGTCTTCAACGGAATTTATATCGAAGAGCGGATCAAAGTTGGCTTGCTCAACATCCTTTGACGAGTGATAGTACAACTGTTTAGACTAATATGACTAGATTTTTTCTTCTAACAACTTTTTTAAATCAATTTAATTATAAAAACATTTTCAAATCTTTATTCATCAATATATAGAATAAATTATGTCAATTTTGAAAATATATTATCATAGGAATATAACGCATAAATAATAATACGACATCACAAAAATAATTTATTTTACAAAATTCATTTCAATGTATTTTCAAATGAAAATAACATATCTTTAAATCAAAAAAAAAAATTCAAGAGTAAGAATGACACTATATTTTAATCTTGTTGTTCTTCTCGATGTCTTATTTAATTCCTATACTATTGTATATCAAATAAACTTTTTCTCTTCCATTCTATTCTTTTCTATATATATGAGAGAATGGCAAAATAAATGTTTACTATGCATTATTTGTTGTATCGATGACTATAAGAAGTGTTTTAAAATATGTAAAACATTAAGATTGTACTTCACAGGATCATTTTCTGTAGTACATATCGACAAAACACCCATAGCCAAAGAAGACCCAAACAACTCACGATGACGAGTGGCAGTGGTTCTTCTTGAGCGTGAAATAGGATGGGGTTACTCTTTTCTCGAGAGTTCGGCCTGCTTCCTTTGATGATCGCACCTTATCGTATCCATTGTGATGTGATAAGGAGGGAAGTGACCACATTCAGAGTGATTTCATCTTTTTAATAAATCAAATGAAAAATAAATATATTAATTTTTTTCTTCTATTTCATAGTGGAAATTTCTATATCTAAATCACTTACTATAATGAAAATACTTCATTTTTTCTTGATAATGTAATTTTTTACTGATACTGTATTATCTACCTCAAAGACAAGTCGATGTTTTAATAATTCAATAATAATATGATTAAAATAAAACATTGTTTCATATATTATGTTTTTATGTCATAACTCAGATTAAAAAGGTGCATAGGTGATGAAGCATGACTTTTACGTTCTCTTACTTTGTGAGATTTTTTTTTCTGTCGGTGTATTTATATATCTTTATCTATTACACGTTTTTATGAGAATGTATTATTTACTCCTTATCAATCTACCTTAACGTAGACGTTTATTTTATGGAGGTCTCTATAAGAAATTCGTGAAAAAATGTATCTTTCTAAAAACAAATAAACGTACAATAATAAAAGATATTTATTATAACTCTAATAACTAGTGTATTTCTATATTTTAGAAAAGAAATGTATAAATGTAAGTGAGGTTAACGCTGTGTTACAAGTTTGATTTTCACTTTTATTTGACTAAGTTTTTCTTTTTTTTCTTTTCTTTTCTTTCATTCCTTCCATAACACCATTTCAAACTGATTATTCTCTTTCGTAAATAATAACTAGATATATCTTCTTGTTTATTTTATTATGACACGTAACTTGGTCGTTCGTCACTTTCCTTATATTTCCACGTGTTTTTCTCTTAATGTATCTTGTTGATTTTGAATATTAAAGTAAAAATTTGGGATTAGATACATTTTATTTAATGATTATTCCCTACAAAATTTCAATTATCTATGAAAAGCATTTTTCCAACGCAGCTATGTCAAGAATATCGTTCTAATTTTATTTAGATTATTATCTAATTTTATAAAATGGCTGATTCAAATGAAAAAATGATTCCCATTGAAACTCCTAGTGGAAAATTTAATGTATGGACAAAACGTATTGGTAACAATTCAACTATTAAACTTTTATTATTACATGGTGGTCCAGGTTGTACACATGAACTTTTTAAAAATTTCGAAAATTTTTTACCTGCTGCTGACATCGAATTCTATTATTATGATCAACTTGATTCATTTTTTAGTGATAAATCGAATGATTCTACTTTATGGACAATTGAACATTTTGTTGATGAAGTTGAACAAGTTCGAAAAGCTCTCGGATTAAATAAAGATAATTTCTATTTACTTGGACATAGTTGGGGTGGTATATTAGCATTGGAATATGCATTAGCATATCAAGAAAATTTAAAAGGTTTAATTATTAGTAATATGATGAGTGATGCACCAGATTATGGAAAATATGCTGAAAATGTTTTATCTAAAGGAATGGATCCTGATATATTAAAAGATATTAGAAAGATCGAAGCTGATAAAGATTATCAAAATCCAAAATATATGGAATTATTAATGCCGAATTTTTATTGTAAACATGTTTGTCGATTACAACCTTGGCCTGAAATAATTAATACTGCTTTTTCACATATAAATAATGATATTTACACATTAATGCAAGGTCCATCAGAATTTGGAATATCGGGATTATTAGAAAAATGGAGTAGAAAAGATGATTTATTAAAAATACAAGTACCAACACTTATGATTGGTGGAATATTTGATACAATGGATCCTGAACATATGAAATGGATGGCTAAAGAAGTAAAACAAGGTTCAGTTTTAATTTGTCATAATGGTAGCCATTGTTCTATGTGGGATGATCAAGAACATTATTTTCCTGGACTCATTCAATTTATTCAAAGTGTTGATAAAGGTGAAAAACCAAAGCCTATAATTCAAGTTTAATATATACGAGTGTCAAAACATTTATATTATAAAATATCAATAAAAAAAAAGTCGTTCTATATTTTTATATTCTTTCATATTTTATTCATTGAATGTGTAGATATAATATATTATTAAACTATTTTTTTATTTTTAATTCATTATATATACTTGATGTACTTCAAATTGCATAGATGTCAATAGAAAAAAAACATCTGATTTGAATGAAATTGATGAAACATAGTTATAATTATGTAGAAAAAATCTTTCTTTTTCTATTATATATATTTCTTAATGCAACCATTATCTCTATTGCTCTTGATCTCGGATATTTCTTGATCAATCATGTAGAGAATATTCATCAATATTTGTTCAACTTCTATCTTAATTCTTATTCAGTTGTATATATTAATGAATTTCTGTAATATTGACAGTTCTCTACTATTAACATCTTCTTACTTTGGACGGTGAGTACTTATTTCTGATCGCATGAACAATTATATTTTATCAATCATACTTGAGGCAGAAAAAAAATGAAATATCATGTGTTACATTGTCATGAATATATACGAAATGTATAGATAATTTGTCATTTTTCAGTAATTCATATTCGTGACAATGAATAAATAGATATATTTTGAGCGTAAAAAGTCTATATATCATAGAAATGTTCAATTACTATCTATTATCATGCACGATTGCTTTTAAATCTTGGAGTAGATGGTTGTAATTACGTATTTATAAAAAAAAATAGAAGAGGCGAACGGTTTTATTATTCAAAGATAAATAATTAAAAAAAAACTTTTATTTCTTTTTTTAAATTTCTCTTACGTCATGAATTTAATAAGATAGATATTATTCTAATAATTGCTTGTTCATAGAATATTAACAATTAAATAAATTTTGTTTATATAATTGAAAAACTAATTATTTCTAATATTAATTTTTTTTAAAATTTCTTTGATGATAGACTGTTATGCTTAAGTAGGAGAAAAAAAAAATCTTTTTCTATTCTCAAATAAGTTCACTCAACATAATAGATTTACAATACTTTTTTTGTAGACGATATTATTTTCTATATTATATGACAATATGATATTAAAAGATAGTGATAATTATTCAAAAGATCATATTGAAATGCCTTCATTATTCAATAAAAATCGATCTGATGAAATATCTTCAAGTAAATCAATATATACAACATGGCAACTTATTATGTTTATATTTATGTTATTAATTCTTGTTAGTCTTTTTGGTCTTTGTTTATGTTATCAACGTTTTTTACTTAATTATGTATTTGATCTCTGTTCAAAGACTAAATCAAATAATAATAATAATAATATAGATCAACATACAATTATATATCAGCGAACTCCATCATCAAATAGTGTTTCATCAACTTTTTTAACTGTACCACAATTTACACAACATCATTATTATAATCAATGATATAGATATTCTCTTTTCAACAAATTAATTACAATAAAAAATCAAAACAGACAATGTTTTTTTTTTGTTTCTCTATTATTTATGATGTTGTTTTAGCTAATTGTCCTCTATCTATTTTTTCATTAAATTTTGCAGCTGCTTGTGGTGTGACATCAAATGAAAAGATATCTGTTGGTAACGAAAGTGTACAACAAGCATTAGGAATATCAACAATAGATCCAATACGTCCTTCAATAGGTGCAGCAGATAATATACAGTAGACTTGTTCTTCCGTATAACCAAAACGTTTTAAATATCGAATAGCTGAAAGACATGCTTGACGATAAGCTAATGTTGCATCAAGAAAATGTTGTTGACCTTTATCATCAACTGATATTCCCTGAAATGTTAAATAATTTGAATAACGAGGTTCAATAGGACCTGGTTGAATCAATGGATTTGTTATTGATAAACGAGACATACCATCTCGAATAACATCAACATGTAAATCAAGATAACCACTCTAAAAATAGTATCAAATAGAAATTCACACATATATATATTTACGAACCATTTCAATTGCACCACAAAATGATATTTCTCCATC
Source organism: Adineta steineri (assembly GCA_905250115.1). Classification (NCBI taxonomy): domain Eukaryota; kingdom Metazoa; phylum Rotifera; class Eurotatoria; order Adinetida; family Adinetidae; genus Adineta; species Adineta steineri. The sequence continues at coordinate 370,671 of CAJNOI010000056.1, read as the reverse complement.
ACCTTGTGAAAAATGAATATCTCCTAAACTTAATTTAGCTCCATCAACATAAACAGGTAGAAAAACACGTGAACCACGAGAAATATTTTTTATATCATTATTTCCTCCATGTTCACGTGGTGGAATTGTTCGAGCTCCTTCATTAGCAATTTTTTTCCATTTATCTTTATTATCTTTGGAATTTAATCGACCTAATAAAGCTCCTTTTTCAATTGGTAAATTTGCTAAAACAGTATCTGGATGATGTAAATGTGAACATTCTTTAACTAAATCTCCTTCACGTTTATTCCATCGTGATAATAATTCATGTGATGGAGCACAACCAATAATACCTTTAAGAATTAATTAATTAAATTATTCAAAAGAAATAAACATTTGAATTTACCTGGATGAGTAAGTCCAGCAAATCGAACATCTTTTATATGTCGACTAGTAGCATAAATTCCACTAAAATCCCAAATTGCTTTATGTGCATTTGGATAATATTCAGTTAAAAATCCTCCACCATTTTTTCGATCAAAAATTCCTGTAAAACCCCACATTGATGATGGAAGAGGACCAACATCTAGAACATCAACAACAAGAATATCACCAGGATGTGTATCTTGTACTTCAATTGGTCCGGATAAATAATGTATACGAGTTAAATCAACATTTTTAACATCATCAGCTGAATCATTATTTCCAATTTGTCCACCAGTCCAATCAACACATTCAATACGAAATACATCACCTCGACGAACTGATACGACACTTGGTATATCAGGATGCCAACGATTATGTAGAGGAATGGTTTGTTCAGTTGCTGATCGATTAAGATCAACACTAATTAATGGTTTTGCAGCATAAGATATTGCTGTTGATAATGTTCGTCGCAAAACTAACATTATTTAAGATATTTCGTTTATTTAGAAAGACACAATGAATGGCCTTCTTTTTTTTTACTTATCTCTTTACTTTTTGATAAGACTAGATCATATAGACTTTATCATATTAAATAACGCAATAGAACATACGTAACTTTCTATTTATATAAAAACTGATTATAAAAAGAGACTATTGGGTGTTATCACAATCAATGACATATTTTCATTATGACTTGAATAAATAAGCTGATTTTTAATTTGAGCAAAACAAGTTTACTTTGTTGAAAATAACAGCTGTTGTATATTTATATATATCTTTTCTTACTATTTTTCTCCTTCTGTTCTATCCTCTGTATACTCTAGCAACGAAATGTGACAGTTAAAGAAAACCATTCAAGGTGATTTGTAACAACAAAAATAACCAATGTGTTGAATAGAGAATAGAAGTTCCCATGAATTATAGTGGTATTATTGCTGTATTACATATTATCCATATATTCTTTTTTTTTACTGCGAGAAATACCCCTAAATTTATTTACGTTGAAATTGTGACGAAAAATAAAAGTTGAATCTATTTCTATCGATTTCATCTTTAAATGATGAACATCAACAAGATTATTATTTTCTATTCTTCTTTTGTATACTTCATCAATATATTCTTATAAAGAATGATAAATAATATCATTAATTGATTATTGTTTTTTTTTTTGTCATCATACTATATTTTATCTACTATAATAACTATTATTTAAAGTCTCGAATGGTGAATGACGTAGATTATGAATAGAAATATATATAATTCAAATCTGTAATTTACGATTGAAAAAAAACAGACTTTTTTGTGTTCTTATCTATAAATTGATTTTAGTTTTTTCATTTATAGACTGACTAAGAGAAATGGCCAAATTTCTGTCAGACATATTAAAATTTGTATCTCTCTGGCTTCTCGATTTCATGGAAAGAAAAAGAATGTTCTTGAAATATTTGAAAGATAACATTTTGCGGTAGGAATAGTCGTAAAAATTATTTTGATTTATTGTTGGCTGTATAATATTGACATACCGACTTTTATTAAGATGATTAAAATTCAAATAGTATTATATATGCTATCTCTTGTTTCAATAAATGAGAAGATTTTATAATTATTTCTCAAGGATCAAATTCAAATATAAGAAATCTTCAACAATTCTATAAATCATTCACACAATCAGATTTGTTGTTGGTTTCAAAATACTTAAAATCTACAAATTATAGTACTTTATCATACTATTCACATATTGGTTTCAAGTTTTGCAAATCAACAATACCATTGATTCTTCTCGTAACGTAACTAATTTTCTAAATAGTTCTGACTTCCGAATAGTACATATGTAGACGTAGTATCAAAATGACGAAAGGTATTTGAAAAATAGTCATAAAAGAACAAAAAATCTATTGTAGATAGAATAAATACCGAATCTTATCAAAATATTTTTGAATGATTAAGTATTTTGTTTTATTTTTTATGGTAAAGAGACAACCTTTATTGTCACTATTTATAATCTTTTTATTCGCCATTATTGAATTTACAATCTTCGAATATGTATCTATATTAGAAATAAATGTTTTTGAATCTAACATTGTTATTTTATTTTAGATTATTTAATTGATAATATCAAATGGATCTAGAATTTTCAGTAACAGAAACTATTACTCGTAATAACAATTTCATTAATCAAATTCATTATCAATTTGAAGAATTCAGTTTTGAAAATACATCCAATGGAATAACAAATAAAAAAGAAAGACGTAGTAGAATATATGATACAATTATTACAAGAAAACAATATAATATATTAACTAGAAATACTCGAAATACATTATTATTTGATAATTTTATTATTGTTTTACGTCCATTTATTATGGGATATTATCAAGATGATGAATTAACACGAGCATTTCGTGTTTTGGATAAAGATCATTCAGGATCTGTTAATGTTGAGGAATTGGCAAACTTTTTACCAATTATTAATGAATTTGCAACAACTGAAGCGTTGACAAATTATATTAAAAAAGTTGATATTAATACTGATGGAACTTTAAATTATGATGAATTTCGAAGTCTTATATTAAAGGGTATTGGACGTGATATCATCTGTAATCATCTTTAATTCTTGGTACTTATTTTATATCAAACAAAATGACAAATATATTTTAGTTTGTTTTCATTTCTTATTTTATTGTTGATTAAAATTAATTTAGAAATAAATTTTCAAATAATTAAGTAAGTAATAATATACAGAGCATATCACTTACTTTAACAGAAAAAAAAATAAATCAATAGAATAATTATAAATTGATTCGTTTTTCATTGTCATATTCTAAAAATAAGTGCCCCGAGTGAGGATCGAACTCACGACCTTCAGATTATGAGACTGACGCTCTACCGGCTGAGCCATCGCGGCGGCAAACAACTTTCTCACCTGTACTGTACGGATATCAACATAAAATTTGTCTATCTCAGTTGCGCTGTTCATCATAACGGGCACGAAAAAAATTTGATCCCGTATGTGGTTGACCACAACGGGCTCTCACTGTTAGGGGTATTATGATGATGATGATGTTCATTATAAAATAAAAAAGCAAAGAAAAGATATGAAATCGATTGTATTTTTGCATTTTAAGTTGTCTATAATTGACTTACTACTATTTTGAACTAAAAAAATAAATGCCCCGAGTGAGGATCGAACTCACGACCTTCAGATTATGAGACTGACGCTCTACCGGCTGAGCCATCGCGGCGGCAAACAACTTTCTCACCTGTACTGTACGGATATCAACATAAAATTTGTCTATCTCAGTTGCGCTGTTCATCATAACGGGCACGAAAAAAATTTGATCCCGTATGTGGTTGACCACAACGGGCTCTCACTGTTAGGGGTATTATGATGATGATGATGTTCATTATAAAATAAAAAAGCAAAGAAAAGATATGAAATCGATTGTATTTTTGCATTTTAAGTTGTCTATAATTGACTTACTACTATTTTGAACTAAAAAAATAAATGCCCCGAGTGAGGATCGAACTCACGACCTTCAGATTATGAGACTGACGCTCTACCGGCTGAGCCATCGCGGCGGCAAACAATCTTCCCTCTTTTACTGCGCAAATAATTACATAAAATTTATTTATTTCAGTTGCGCTGCTCATCATATGAAAAAAAACGTCAACGAAAAGATACCAGTGTTTTCATGAGTAGAGGTGTAAGTCGGTAGGGTCAACGGTGGCGGCGCCAAGTTTTAAAATTTTTTTTAAAATATTCGGCGGCGCGGCTGTAATATTCTAAGGTTGCCGGCTGGCGGCGGCTCGAAAAATTGAACGTTTCGAATACCATCAGCGGCGCGGCGGCTATAATTTTAAAAATTAATGCTAACACGGCTGGCGGCGGCTTTAAATTTTCTTAGTTCATCGGCGACGACGGCTGCTCAGCCGCACGGCTTACACCTCTAGAAACAATTAATTATTTGATTACGGGTGATTACTGGACTACTAATCAGCTGTTTTTCCCTTGATATCAACGTACCCAATCGTTTCTGGTTATTTTCACTTTACACCATTTTTTCCCCTCATGACTAATTGGTAAAGTAAGTTCTTTAATTTGAAACAAATATGTGAACTCTTTCTCTTATTTCGCAGGGTGTGTGTGAGTTTGGGTGTGGAATAAATAGCACACCGACACTTATTTAGAGTATACAAATATCGTTATTCACAAATATTTGTTTGGAAAATGTTTTTTCCTTCGCGATCAATATACATTTATGTTTAACCAACTACTTTAACATATCTACAGTTTCCAAATTGATAAGATGTTTGATATCTTATCTCATCATTTAGCCAATGAATACTGATGTGAGACAAGGGTGTGGGTGTGGGTGTGGGTGTGGGTGTGAGTTGCATATTTACTGGTCAATCACACCCACTCACACTCACACCCACACCCTTTCAATGAAAATAATCAAATAATATTAATATTAAATGATATGTAGAGAACAAAATCAATAGATTTATTCTGATTTTTATAAGAAAAGAAATAAAAATTTGAATAATATTGTGAAACTATGATACTCAATAGTTTGTCAAAAAAAAAAGAAACTTAGTTGAATTAATTGATAAATTATGTCCAATATTTTTAAATACATAACAGTTATAGAAAAATATTAAATAGTATCATATATATACTATGTAATTGAAATACTAATTTTAATGTTATGTACCTTTAAGATATTTATTCACATTATTACGAAATCAATGATATAGTCAAATAAATAAAAACTCAAAAGAATTTGTTATTTGAGATAATAAGAATATATGAAAGATACAAAATATCAATAAATGTGAATCGAACAATTGATAATATTGAATAGATAAACATAATATTTTTTTAGAATTATTAGTATGATTGATTAGATAATAGTTTGCGTTAAGATTTTCTTTGCAGAAGAAGAATTTGTTATTTGAGATAGTGAGTGAATATTTTCTGATTACATCATATCCACAATTTCAAGTTAGATTTATGGATGTCAAGTTTTCTAAATTATAATTTAAAGTAACGAACCAAAAAAAAAAAAGAAGATGATTTAGGTAATTTTTTTTGATTTATAATTATTAATCTTTCTATGATGAAGTATTTACATCTATTAATTTATTAACAATGTTCTCTTTTTAATTATTATTATTATTATATTGATATGTTTCGGTATAGTAAAACCTGATATAAATACTCTTTTATTTAAAATTCTAACTCGTATCTTTTCTCATACACGCGTGATTTCAGTTGAGAAAACTATTACAAAACTGTTACATATTTCTTAGCTATACACTTATTGTATATAATAGATATAAACGCTATTAGTGCAATCCTCCTCTAGGATCAAAATGTGAAACACAAAATAGCTGCTGTAACTTCAGTTAATGGGAACTAATAATGTCTCTCACGATCTATAGTAGTTATAACTCACATGTATCACGATCCTTGCTCAACGTCCGTCATTATCTGTAATACACAAGTAACGCTCGTCGAGGCGACTCACTTAACCCTCGACTGAATGATTAGTATCGATAATAATTGAGTCTACTAATTATCTCACTGTAAAAATAAAAAATGATATGGAGCTTAATGGACGAACTGTACCCTCTTAAACTACTTTGAAACGACCCGAAAGTGCTTCCATATACTAGGCAATCAGAATCCAAGCGTACCAACATATAGTACTCTATGAAGACCCAATAGTACCCCTATAGTATAGGACTCAACGACCCCAGAGTGCCCCTGTAGTATATGACTAAAGAACTCCAGAGTGCCCCTGTACTAAAGAAGTTGAGCACCCAAGAACACTCTCAAACTATAGGGTATGAGAAACTAACAGTACCCCTGGACCCTAGAACTGGAACACACAGAAGTACCAAAGCGTATCCCGATATAGTAGTATATGAGAGCCCTACGATGCCCTCATAATAAAGAGTATAAGTATCGAACAGTATCACTCTTTTATAGGATACCATCCCCTAAGAGCATTCTATTAGTTTTCATGTGTTTTTTTTAATCCTTGATGCTTGATCTCAGCACATCATTTCACCTAAACATCCTCCATATGTTCTTTTGACCTTTGACCTGCGACAAACAGATAGACAAAAGAATTACCGTTTTTAGGTCCACTTTTTCTCGTATTCATCTTCCTTTTAGTCGAGGGAAAAAACATTGTTTTATATTCAAAGAATAAATAAAATAAACGGAAATGATTATAATATTTCATAGGATTCGATAAGATCTATACCGTTACCCTTATACAACATCTATCAAACTCGACAATTCGATACTTAAAGCATCTATAGGTAAATAATTGTCTTCTGTTCGAAGTTCAAAAGTCATTTTTTCGACTAGTATAGCTCGTAACGCCCTCATTTGTGGCCCAACCACGATGAAATTTTCTGTGGTAGTGTGAAGTGATCCAGTCAATAAATGGGGGAAAAAATTGAAATCGGTTCAAGCGATCAAAATTATTCTCAGCAACCGTTAAAATCACTTATTGTACAATAAAGTTGCAATTCATTCATATATGATGTGAATATTATTCGTGATCTTATTTGCACACTTAGTGAGGTGAAAGAAGAGTTTACAAAAAATAGATAAATCGCAGTACAATAATAAGCGCGAGAATAGTGCATTATTTTAAAAAAAGAACTCAGTATTAAAACCGAAGTAATTGCGCAGTAGATCATGCCCGGGGCATTCCGATTGTTTCGACATTAACTCTGTGATCATTTGCAAAATCCTTTACTTGATTATAAAAATAATCTCCAGCAGATTTTGGAAAGATATTGTTGCATACCACTAGTAACCAAACCCAACGCTCGACTCCTCCATAAACATATTCATGCCAACACTCTTCAAACGTAGGTAATTTTTCTACAGTTTTAGCTTTGAGTTTTTCGACAAGTTTATCGTAATAGGCTTCACGGAATACTTGCTTTTCTAATTTACGTCGAATTTCAGGTGGTACGTGTGAAATAACGAATTGACCCATATCTTGAGGACCGCAGCCAACACCTACTACTTCCCAATCCATGAGTTTAACATCTCCAAAGATTACATTATCACTATCTTTCTTTCTTGCAACCATAAGGTTCGCTGGATGGAAGTCTCCATGGACAAGTGTAAAGGCTGTATTATGAATACGGTTTTGGAAATCATCCCAATCGATTTTAGCTACTGACGCTTCTAGCAAACTTACGAATTTCGGATCCCATCCAGAGATATTCTTTGTCTCACTTTTCCATATATTTTGAACCAAAGATTGAGAGGCTTGCCAAGTATCTTTGCCTTCTCCCCGATACCAATCATGGCCACGTAACCAGTCTAAATCCTTATCCTGAGCCAATGCTTTATTGTTCCAGTATGTAGCGTGAAGATCAGCACCACATTCAAAAGCCTTCCTCATAAGTTCTTCGATTTTATATCCAGAAAGCATAAGTGAATCCATTTCTCCTTTTTGTACCTTTTCCCAATTTAAAGGCGAGTGTGCTGTAAAGTACAGTCCCATCTGTACATAATCACAACCATCTTTATTCAAAACAGAAAGATCTTCAAGAACAATTGCTTTAGTACCTGCTTTCATATCTCCTTCCGAATAAAAAGTACGAGGAACTATATTTTTGATTTTAGAGGCAAATTGATCATAAAATAAAGCTTCTCGTGGTAATCCCAATGCAGCAGCTTGCTCTGTACCTTCAGAATTTACTTTAAGAATATACGAAGTAGTTAAGCCGTTGTTATAAGTCACCATTAATCGATTCATTACGCCACTATTACCACCTGCTCCTTTCATAGATGTCAATGTGCAGCTCTTAATTGTGGGATCTTTTAATTTTGCCTGAAGGAATTCAACGTTAGTCCATTTGGAAGCCATATTCTTGTAATTGTAGTCGAGCTCTAATACCTCAAAATGTTTTGTCTTCGCTTGTCTGTATGTTTGCCCTACTCTGTTTTCTTTTTTTTCTTTTTTTTCTTTTTTTTCTTTCCGTTCTGCACACGCATATATATATTTTTTCTTTTCTTCATAGTGTAATAATCTACACGTGGAGTGAGACTTTACCTTTACTTTACAAGTAACTATGTAACTACTGTAGTATCGTCGTGTTTATCTACTTATAAATGAAAAAGACACTTAATTTTTTATTTTACTCTGATCAATGCGATAAGCTCCCATATAATAATTGAATAAGAAACGGATATTCACTTTACTTTAATTACGTAACTAAAGATTAAAGTAAATTTACCACCCTTATTTATAAATCGTTCTTTCCTCTATGCAAATAAAAAAAAAGAAAAAGTAGAAGAAATTTGTATATAAAAACGCATTGATAATGATATCATATACGGTAGAGTGCAAAAATAATTACCGATGAACTTTTCAACGCTCTTCCTATAAAAGTGTGAGATATCCAAACTTTTTTACGTTGTGTTCTTTTCAGGGGTATTAGATTCTGGTCTTCTGCACCTATCGCATTGATCGACCCGAACATGGACTCTATATTTCACAAATACATCAATGATAAGAAGTTCCGTCGTCTGTGTAAGTTTACATGAGACAAGAACCTTACGTCCTCGGAAGTCGCTGAAAAATTTATAAATTATACATGAAGTTTTTTACACTTTCTGTACTAAAATCTATTTGATTCTTTCAAGAACTATCAATAACCACATGCTCAGCAGGGTGTGGGTGTGGGTGTGGGTGGTTGGGTATGAATGATACATTAACCTACGCTCACACCCACACCCACACCTACCCAGCTACTCACACACTATCATGGAAGAATCAAAAGAAAAGATAAAATAAATATACGACAATGGTGAACTGAAAATATCTCATAATTAACAATCAAATATAGGAAATATAGAATACAAATAATAAAATTTACCTGTATCTGATGTCATTTAAAGAAAATAGATAATTTCATATCATAACTGTTCAATGATATATTACTGTTTTCCCTCTTATTTTTTCAAAGAGAACTTAGAATGAAGGAAAATGGATATGAATATTGTATTCTACTAGAAAAATTGCCTAAGACTATTACATAAAATAAAAATGAAAATTGAAAGCAAAAATTGTATATATCATATATGGACATTATAGAGACCCCCCCCCCCCCCCCCCCCCCCCGAAACATGATCTCCACCACAGACCATTTCCAGGGATCCTAAGCTGATCTTTTCATGAACTTGTAGCCCCATGGAAGTTCTATCAAATTATAAAGACCAGTTCCCAAGCTGGCCGATATGTTGAGAGAAAATTCATTCCAAAAATCATCATGGTGAACAAGTTATAAAATCCTAATTATTCCGATTTTTGGGACAAAAAGTTTTATTCTGAGCAGGTCTTATGAGGATATATGTGTGAACAAAATTTCACTTCAATCTATTCAGTCGTTTCTGAAAGACTGCCCGATTTAGACCTTCGTTTGTCAATTTTGTCATATATAGGGTATTTCCTAAAATGCTTCTAAAATAATAGGGAGGATTCAATATTTTTCGAAACGGCTTGCGCCAAAAAAACTCAGGATTCTTCCCTCTACAATATATCTCAAAATCAATAAAATCAGACGACTTTGATTGAGCAGGTTATGTGTATTTTGGTTGTGGCTTACATGGCGTGGCTCATATACTATTCTTCATCATTCAAGACTTTGTTCAATACAATACAATAATAAAAACAAGTTAAACAAAGGAAGTTATTCTTTTTTTCTTTTTCTCCGATTTATTTTCTTTTTTAGATTCATTTTCAACATGTTTATTACAATGATAACCGACGATTTCTAGTATTATATTTATTTTTTAACTTATAGAGAATATTCTCGTATTTATTGTTGAAAACGTAAACATGCCCGTGATGATCTTTTATTCATGTACATGATATGTATGTGTATTGTCTTGACGGTCGGGGATGTCCATTCCGTTTTCATTACTTACAGCGATGTTCTCTGTACGTGCGCGTCAGTAAAAAGTACAGTTATTTATCTCTTGCATAAAGAAAACATTTATTTATTTATTCAGGATAACAATTATAATTCTTCTTTTACAATTTCAATGTTTTGTTTCTCACTTTCAAGATGAGGATGATTTAGTGGTAATGAAACTTTGAGAATGTCAAGAGCGCGTTCAAAATATGAGCGTGCTTTGGAATATTCTTTCATGTTTTTATAGACATAAGCGATGTTGTTATAGGAAGTAGCTAACGAAGGATGATTTACAGGAAGAGTTATTTTTTCAATTTCAAGTGCTTTTGCGTAAAATGAAAGTGCTGTAGAGTAGTCTTTCATCTCATTACACACCATACCCATGTTTTTGTATGAAGTAGCCAAGCCAGGATGAATTTCAGGAAGAATTTTTTCTTCAATTTCAAGTGCTTTTGCGTAATATAAAAGTGCTGTAGAGTAATCTTTCTTCACAGTATACACCATACCCATGTTTTTGTATGGAGTTTCCAAGTCAGGATGATTTGCGGGAAGAGTTTTTTCAAAGATTTTACGTGTTTTGTCGTAAAATGGAAGTGCTTCTGAGTACTCTTCCGTGTTATAATACATAGTACCGATGTTGTGGTAGGAAGTAGCTAATGAAGGATGATTTGCAGGAAGAGTTTTTTCCCAGATTCGAAGTGCTTTTTCGTAAAATGAAAGTGCTCCTGAGTACTCTTCCATCTTCTTACGCACCGAACCAATATTATGGTAGGAGGTAGCTAATGAAGGATGATTTGTAGAATGATATTCATAGATTTCAAGTGCTTTTTCGTAAACTGAAAGTGCTTTCGAGAACTTCCCCATATATTTATACACCATACCAATATTATTGTAGGAAATAGCTAGCAAAGGATGATATTCAGGAAGAGCTTTTTTCCAGATTCCAAGTGCATTTTCGTGAAATGGGAGTGCTTTTGAGTATTCTCCCATGTTATAATACACAGTACCAATGTTGTTGTAAGAAGTAGCCAAATCAGGATGATTTGCAGAAAGAGTTTTTCCTTGAATTTCAAGTGCTTTTTCGTAATATTTAATAGCCTGTTTGTAATTGCCTTGATCATTTCTGACAGATCCAAGATCGTTGTAATAAGTTGCTTTGTCGCTCTCGCTCGATGGTTGTTCAAGTAGTACTTTATATAGTTCTTCAGCCTTATCGAAATGACCGGTTTTGACTAATAACATACTTAGTCGATTCCATCCTGTACCACCTACAACTTCTTTGCTCATATATTCAGTCAGTTGTCGAAGTTGTTCATCATCATCAGCAGTTAGTTGAAGTTCTACTTGATAAAGTTGATTATTTTTGCCCATTTGTGTAATTGTACCTATTTCAAACACCGTGTGCATGGAGAAGAGAATTTCTTCTTCTATCTTGTGATAACTAACCTCCTTAATAGAGGCGAATGGTCTTGATGAGACACGAGGATCAATAGTCATTATAAAAAGTATTCCAACCATATCTATATTTTCTAAGACACTCTCGGCGAACTGGAGAGAAACATCTTTTCTCATACTTGTGGATAAAAAGTTGTTAAAAGACAGTAGACCACCTTTTGTTTTTCTGAGTTTGTCGAAATCAGTTTTCAACAAACCTTGTCCTCGGTAAACTATAAAAGGCTTACCATGATAATTTGGGAGTTGTTGTTCATGTAGTTGATGCAGTTGCTGATGAAGATCACGAATAAGAAATCCCATATTAATAATTGTACCGGCATCCAATGTTCGAAGTGCTCGATTGAGCATTTGATAGATAAAACACTCACGTGTATACCACCAAATTGCTTGTTCTCGACGATAATCATGTTGAAATTCATTAATAACATTTAATTCTGCCATATTGTCAAAATAAAATTGGTCGGAATACATTGCTAAGATCTTGATGGCTTGTTCTTGAACATACTTCATTTCAAGGAGAATCTCCTTGAATATTTGTGTGTACATGTAATTAGGTTCCAGTTGGTTCAGACTTTCACTGGATACCGCTTCATTCGTCGTGACGAAGCTTATAGGATTTGAATCCTGGTTGAGTTGTTTGACATCTACATCTAATGCATTGCAAATGCCCTTGACATCATTACCGGGCCACCATAGGGCAGTTAGTGACAATTGCCATACGAAAAATAATTTAAATAGAATATTTTCTTTCGACATTTTTCTGAAAATAATTATGTTGAGAAAAAAATCAAATTTAAATTAAGATTTTAGAAAGAAATAAAAACACTGAAAGTTGAATTTATATCTATTAATATGGGGCATCTAGTCGAGTACGCTGATCGGTATGTAAACTAGGGTGTGGGTGTAGGTTTGAGTGTATCTTATTTATAACACTCACACTCACACCCATCATTGAGAACAGCTCGAAGCTGTATCAGTGTATTTTGACAATCCATGTTGGTTTGATCGATACTTGCATCGAGCCAAACCAACAGATAATTCTGGGCCATGCACTGATGTGTTGATGGCGCTATTGTTGTAACAGTGGTGTTAGATGCGTCTGAGCTGTAGGATGAAAAAATCTTTTGTTTTTGATTGCTGTGGACTCATGTTGATGTGAATCGAAACTTATTGCTGAATGTGAACTTATAAGTAAGTATTTTGAATGAGTATAGAGAACAAAACAACAGTTTATATAGGCAATGATTTGTTTTTCTTGGATTTTTTTATAATGCCAAATGTTTTTATCTTTTGTTGACACTAGGGGATGAAGTCTACTTCGCTTCACTCGGAAATACTCTTGCAAAGAGCCATAAAGAGAGAAATCAGCAGCGTCAATAGACGAACATGAAACAAAGCAAAAGTCAACAACCTATTGTGTCGTATGGTTTTTCTTTCCAACTTTCATCTGCTTTTATCTATATAATAATTGCACTGTGTCAATATGCAGGTTGTTCTTCATTATCAAACAAGTATCAGAAGAGCGCTTTTTTGTATATCGTTTTATCTCTTCTGTCAGCGAAATTTATTTATGATAGAATAACCGAAACGAAAGCGTCATTTTGATTCCTGCCTATTAGTTGCTCTAAAGACATATAGATCAATGAATAAACAAAAGAAAATTAGATTTACAATTAACTGGTTGAAATAAGATCATGAAATCTTTTCTATTTTATCAAATCCAATATGTTATTAATTAACTTATATTTCAATTGATAAAAAAGAAAACTCAATCGGTTTTTATGTACTATACGAATGGTTATACTGAAATGTACTGAGATGATTATCTATATAATGTACATGTCATAGCTTATAGACATACATACTTGTTCTCTCATGTTATAGAAATAACAGCATATATGTATATGTTTTCATTCAAATTTTCAAATTCAAAGCTATCATTGAAAGCAAGTATACAAGTGACTATTAGAAATTCAAGATCATTTTATCAAAAGAAAATTTGATGATGACGTCGTCACTTATTCTTCGACAAAGGATACTATTTTATCAGTTCTTATACGAATGTAGATACCAAGAATAAGAGACATTAACAAAAAAAAGTACATTGATAACATAGAAAGCAAACGTCAATTTATTAATATTACTGTTACTATCTGTCTTTTTTATTCTTGTATATATACAGAGGTAGCGATAGTGACGTATGTGTAAATAGGTGATTATGAAAAGAAGCAAAACTGAATATTTTTTCTTGGTATTTGACTAAATCTTTCCAAAAGTTTTTGTTATTCTCTCCTACTGTATTTTCATTAAATTAATGAATTTAAAAAAATATATTAAGTATAATCGACATTACTTTAACCTAATTATGATCAAATCTTATGTTATACTTTATCAAGAAAAAAGAAGTTAATGTTCGAATTTTTCTTTAGTTTATTAAGACAAACTAAAAGAGAAGTATGTCGACAATGTCTATCAAGATATTCATATAAAATTAAAATGCATTAATATTCATCGAAATTATAATGTGTTACTCAATTCATCATTCATCCTATTGCTGCTTTATCATAGAAAAATAGGTGTAATAAGTTTTCTTCTAAATGATATTGCAAAATTTACTATAAAAAAACTGTTTTTTCTCTCTCAATAAAACCAGATTTTCAGCAGCTTAATTGTTTTGAGTATGACTGAGATTATGCTTCATTATATAGGAAATGAGTATAGTACATTCACACTTTCAATCTTTGTTAAGCAATGAATGCAGAAAGTGTTTGTAAGTGTTCTGCATCATCTACCTATAACTCAAAAAAAGTAAATTTTTTCGATAATATTGAAGAAAATGTTGCTCGTCCAAGAAATAAAATAAAATTTCCTGTTATTTTGACTAAGTATGATACTATGGTTAATAGCAACCCTGCAACACCAATGCCTCAGACTAAACCCACTTTAAAACTTAATTCACCGATAATCGAACGATTTCAACCTTACGAATGTTTTCGTGCTCCTGGTCCACGTGATGATCCAAAAAAAGATATTTAAATTTAAGAAAATATTAAACCAGCACTAGAACAATCAATTACTTTCAAAGATAAAGATCCAGCCGATCTAGCCAGCACTTAACTTTCAATGCTAAAAGAAATCAAAATGAAGAAGATAACACAACATAGTACAGTGTTCAATATATGAGTCCAGATCATTATGAATATCGATTGAGTAGTGTCAACCATCTTGAAGGTCGGTGTGGGAGTAGCTGGATACTGATCCAGACTCTAAAAAAGATGCACGCCTGCATTCACCCACACCCTCAAGATGGTTTTCACGTTGATGGGAGATACTTTCATATAGCATGGTAGAAACCCCATGGAAACACCGATAAAATCAATTATGTTTTTGCATCTTAAGTTATCTAAAATTGATTTATTAACGATTTGAACTAAAAAAATAAGTGCCCCGAGTGAGGATCGAACTCACGACCTTCAGATTATGAGACTGACGCTCTACCGGCTGAGCCATCGCGGCGGCAGTACAATCACTCTACTTTCACCGAGTGAGCGGGGGTGTAGATGTGAGCAGGCTACACCCGCCCATACTCATATCCTGATGAAATAGTATGATAGTTCTTTTTTTCGTTGTCTAATAAATTCAGAATATCATTACTATAAAATATGACAAAATCCTTAAAAAAACTAGAAGATTTGGCAGCTTGGATTGAATGAAAATAAGATATGCATAACGCATAAGTTAAAGCAATCGTATTAAAAAGTTTTCAAAATCTTATGCTTAATAAGTAGCAGATTAGTAAATCTGTTTTTTTGAGACATTGTCGAATTATTTTATTTAGAAATAAAATTGTAGGTAACTAAGTATAAAATAAATTTATTTATTTATTTATTTATTTATTGTATATGAATTCAACAAATATTTGGAAAAAAAGATTGAGTAATGATAATAAAAATAAAAAAGTGTCAAGTGGAATTCTAAATCGTCCTCAATTCAAACGAAAACAAAAAAGAAATTTATCGAATTTGTTCAAAGAAAATCTAATAACAAATTGGATTGAAAATGAAGGTGATGATGAAGAAAGTGAATCATCATCAATTGATTGGAATATTTTTCATAAAAAATGTCAAATAAAAACAACTGAGTGTGACGAAGATAGTCTTCAACTTGATAATCTTCAATATTTATCAACAATGAAACATATTATTTTTCTTGATTTAGATAATTTTTCAAGATTTTTTCAACATTTAACAAATCAAATACCTCATCATATTTATATTATTGCTTTTCAAGGTTCAAATATTCGATGGAAACCACCGAAAAAGTTTATTCATTTTTATTTAATCAAATAAAATAATTAATTTTTGTTCATTTTAGTAATTTTATTTATGAAAATTTATTAAATTCAAATAATTTTCAATTAATGTATCCAAGTGGAAATCGACACGATGCTGCAGATTTTGCTCTTGTTTTAACTGTAAAATAACTCATTTAAAAATCAAATCATTGTTTTCAATCTGATTAATATAGTTTGGTAAACTTCATGGTCTTCTTTCGAAATCAATTTCATTTACAATTATTAGTGGTGATAAAGGTTTTATTGAAATAATTCATCAATTAAAAAATTCTAATCGAAGAATTAATTGGTTTAATCCTCATCAATTTTCATTCGAAAATTTTAATCAGATTTTAAATATTACATCAATATAATAAAATTCATTTGTGTCTGAAACTGTTCTATCGATATCAGCTGAGAGAAAGAATGTGATTGGTTGATTCTATTTGACAAATAGAAAGGGTTGTTTTGGATAGTTGAGGTCGAAATAAATGTCTGATGGATGTTACGTTTTATTTTTTACATTTTATTTTGATATTTGATCGTTGATGTTGATGTCAAGTTGCAAGTACAGTTTTATTGCTCTGGTTAGTTTATTTTATATTTAAATTAAAATAACATTTTTCATCTTTGTTTAAAGCGTCGAGCATCATCATCGGCAGTTGCATCAACTTCAAGTAAAAGTTCATCATCATCATCATCACGAAATGTAACTGAATCAACAAGTCGATCAGGCTCACATGGTGTTCCACAAAAAATAAATTTACCGAAGGAGAGTGTTACTGTATGTATTTATTTGTTTACATAGATAAATATTTTAATCTTATTGATAATTAAGGTAACAAAATTAGCAAATGGATTAACTGTTGCTTCATTAGAAAATAATTCACCTGTTTTTCGTGTTGCAGCTGTTGTTCAAGCCGGTGCCAAATATGAACCATATGAAAGTCGTGGTGTTACAACACTCCTTCGAGTTTTTTCAAACTTAGTAATAGAAAAAATATTTTTAAATAGCAATTTATTTATTTATTTAGAGCACAAAATATGTTAGTCGACTTGGTTTAACTAAAAATTTAGAACGTCTTGGTGCAAATTTTCAGTAAATGATTTTTTAATATTAATTTAAATCAATTGTTTTTTTCTTCTTCGAAAAGATGTATTCAAACACGTGAACAAATGATTTATTCAATTGAAGGTCTTCGAAATGAATTGTATGTTTGAAACGTTTTTTTCTTTAAATAAAATAAATATTTTTTGTTTTTCAAATCAAAGTACACATGGATCACAATTTTTAGTACCAGTTGTTTGTTATCCAATGTTTAAACCACATGAAATTCATGATGAAAGAGAACGTTTAGAACTCGATCATGAACTTTATTTAAAATCACCTGAATCACGTATATTATTTTATTTAATTAATTTATTATTTGAAAAATCTTTTTTAGAATTAAATGATTTACTTCATGCAGCTGCATTTAAAGGTGGTTTAAGTCGACCATTATCATTATCATCTGATTCGATAAAGTCACTTTCACATAAACAAGTAAAAAGAATTAAAGAAGAACTGTAAATTTTATTTACTTATTTTATTTAATTAATAGATGTATACATTTCATTCTCATTATTATACACCAGAGAGAATATCTTTAGTTGGAACTGGTTGTAATCATGCAACACTTGTTCAATTAGCGGATAAATTTCGTTTTTCACCACTTGATTGTGTTTATACACCTGGATTTGGAAATCTTAAATTAATTGAATCAGAACCAGAACCATCGAAATATAAAGGAGGTTAGAATCAGTTGTTTTATTTTTTCTTCTTAAAAATATATTTATTTAAATAGGAGAAATTCGACGTGATACTCAATCAAATACAGTTCATATAGCATTAGCTTTTGAAGGTGTTAGGTAAAATTTCTTCTTCGAATTTAATTGATTGAAGAAATAAAATTGATTTTTATTTTAGTTCAAAAGATGAACAAGGTGTATTAACAAGTTCTTTATTAAATCAAATTATTGGAACAGGTCCAAATGTTAAATGGTCATCAGGTTCAAATCAACTTCAACGTGCTGCTGAATCTGCAGCTCAAGCATCTTGTTTAGTCAGTTTATTCATTTAGTTTTATTTGAAAAAAACAAATAAAATCTTTTTCTTTTCATTATTTAAAGGTTTCATCATTTAATCTTCATTATGAAGAATCAGGTTTATTTGGTGTTTATATTATTTGTAATAAAAATGATACAAAGAAAATTGTTCAATCGGTTTCAACTGAATTTAATAAAATATTAAAAAATGGTATTAATAAAGAACAATTTGATATGGCTAAGTAATTATTTTATTTTTCTCGTTCATTTTTATTTTTTCTATTTTCTAAAATAGAAAAAAATTGGAAGTTAATCTTCAAATGCGTCATGAACAATCATCAGATGTTTTTTCGACAATGTTAAATCAAGCTGATATAAGTGATCGATCAACTGATATTCAATCAATTGTTCAACAATTAGGAGACAAACAATTTACGAATGATTCAATTAATCAGTTGACGAAGAAAATGTCAAGTGGAAAACAACCAACTTTAGTTTCCATTGGAAATCTTCAAAATATGCCATATATCGATGATTTAAAAGCTTAATTAGACTCTTTTATAACTTATATTTAGTTTAAACAGATGTAAAAAAAACATTTTACTTTATTTAATAAAATATACCTGCTCCCGTTTCTGTCCCATCACTTTAATATTTCTCTTCTTTTCAAGTTCTCATTCAAACTAATCGATAAATTATAGAAGAACAAGATAAATATATTTATTTGATTTATTAAAAAGATGAAATCACTCTGAATGTGGTCACTTCCCTCCTTATCACATCACAATGGATACGATAAGGTGCGATCATCAAAGGAAGCAGGCCGAACTCTCGAGAAAAGAGTAACCCCATCCTATTTCACGCTCAAGAAGAACCACTGCCACTCGTCATCGTGAGTTGTTTGGGTCTTCTTTGGCTATGGGTGTTTTGTCGATATGTACTACAGAAAATGATCCTGTGAAGTACAATCTTAATCTTTTATATATTTTAAAATACTTCTTATACTCTTCTATACAACAAAGAATGCATAGTAAACATTTACTTTTCCATTCTCTCATATATATACATATACAGAAAAGAATAGAATGGAAGAGAAATGATGTATTTAAATCGTTGGATCTGAGAAGAACAATAAATCAGCTCCGCATACTTCTTAGTCAGTCATGTTAATTAAAATATTGTATTACATTAGATAAGAATATGTTTTCAGAAAGTATTCAACTGGAAAATTGTTGTTCATAATTATCATAATAATCTATTTCGAAAAAGTATATTTAAAACAATATAGGATGATTTTTGTATTAATAATCGTATATATCATGAAAATGATTATTACAATATCTTAGTTGAGTATTAAATTAAACTACACTCATATATTATATCTATTTTTAGATTAACTATCGAATAACCTATAGTATAGAAGAATATAAGGATTTGTTCTTAGTTTTTTATTTAAATGGAATATTTTATCATGAACGTATTACACTAAGCAAATAGGATATTAAATATTGTTAAACTAATATCATTGACATTAGTAACAACTTCATTTGAACATCTCCTTTACGTACATCACAATCAATAAGTCACACGAAAATTTCAATAATTCTCATGGGAGAAAGATGAACAGAAGAAAACAAAGTATTGACCTGGATAATACGAGGACAAAGAAAAAAATGTATTTACTGTTAGAATGCTCTTTAGAAGATAGTTTGCTTAATGAATTCAACAATGATCTCGTTCAAATAACGTAGAAAAATAGTTAATATCATCAAACGAAGCATATCGATAAAAGAAATTAATCTTGGGGACAAATGTATGTATTTATCTCTCGTTTACGAGTGTGAGCGTTTTTATTATACTTTCAAGATGTGTTATATCAATGATACTGAATTGACTATTGCTTATGCTAATATGAGTCGATATTATCTTCAAGTTTTTGAAAACAAGATATTTCTTACAATCATCGCTTTATTGGTATTTCGTTATAATATGAGTACGTCAAGTCATTCTCGGTTCAATACTAGTTTTACTATAATATGTGTTCAAATTCTCCTTGTATATACAGCATTACGTCACGAGAGAACAAAAATGATTTTTACAAACAACAACAACACTGCTACTGCATAGAAAATTCCATATGACAATGCACTCGAATCGTTTTGATCACATTTTACCATTTGACGATAAGGACAGAAAATATCGATTTTTAGAGTATGATCCCAGAAGTCGAAAAAATACGAGCTCTGCCGTTCTTTTTTACAGATAAGCCATAATAAGATGATTGAAATCAAAATCTAGAACTTTTTCGCCACCGATAGAGTATAAAATATTTCGATGATCTATTAAATCTTTGATGATAATAAAAAATAATTTGATAGATTCTACGAAAAAAAAAACTGATAAAAATGAATGTAGTCAGTTTTTTTTGACGTAATAAGTTTCTTTAAAAATCCTTTTTTTTATTTCTATTTATGAAAAGATAAATTTTGAAGGTTATACATTCAATATTGTCAAAAGAATATAAACGAAATAAGATCCATATGTTATTATTGATAATAATATAGAATAGACGTTCTTCATTTGAATAGATTTTCGTTCAAGGGTATTTGGATTATTTTACACGAGAGACAATAAAGAAATTACTTTTTAAGACTTCTTTTTTAAGTAAAAAAAACTCGTCTCAATTGTCCTTCTCTCTGTATATATATATATATATATGAGAGTATCATGCAATAGTTTATCATAAAATAAGACGATACAATTGAAGAATGATGTTCTTGACAATTCTATTTCTATTAATATCTATTAGAATATCTAATTGTATATGTAAGTTAATCAGAAAAGAAAATGTTGATAAAATGTAAATTTAATTTAGTTTGTAACGATGGTTCCAATCCATGTCAATTGGATAATCCTGAATCATCGAATGCATATTTTTTACCAAAAAATGGTTATTATTGTTTAGATGCTTTTAATGGACAAATTATTTGTACATGTCCAGATAATTCAACAACTCGTGATCGACCTTGTCGTGAGTTTTCATTGATTTGATCAATTAAATATTTCTATTGTATTTTGTTTTGTTTTCTAAAGGTATTTGTGATCGTACTCCAAATCCATGTGGAGCTTCACCATCTCTTGTAACATGTACTGATATAAATAAATCATATTCATGTTTATGTAATGATGAAAAAGGAAAATTAATTGTTTCAACAACATCATGTGGTAAATATTTAAAAAAAATAAAGACAAATTTAATATAATCTATTCACATATTTTAGATAAACGAATTATTACACCTGTAGTAGTACCTGAAGAAATATGTCAAAATGAAGGTGTTAGAGATCCAATAACAAATAGATGTCATTGTCCAAGTGGTTTTACTGGTGATGAATGTGAACATCAAGAAGGTAATTTTTTTTTTAATAAAAAAATGTTTTTTATTGAATATAAATGTAAAAGATGATAAATTATGTGATAAAATTCAATGTCAATCGAGTGGTATATGTTCTGTTCGTCAAATAAAATCTGGTGGAAGAAATTATCAAGCAAAATGTCTTTGTCGAGCTGGTTTCGATGGAGATTTTTGTGAAAGACAAAGTAAAATAAAATAAAAAAATGTTTTTTTTTCTTATGATATTTAATATATGTAAAGGTGTATTGGGTTCTTGTACATCAACATTCTGTTTAAATGGAGGTATTTGTCGAGAACGTGAATTTGGAAATTCTCGTTATAAATATTGTCAATGTAGACCTGGATGGAATGGTTTACAATGTGATAAACGTTTGAATTTTTAATAAGAAGTTTTTCTTTCAAAAAAATATTTTCTTTTTTAGAATATTTTCGTTGTAAATCAGCAGGAGATTTTGTTGATGAATATATGAAAAATCAAGGAAAATATTTTTGGTGTATACCTTATAATTATGGTAAGATTATTTAAAAATCTTTCAAATATTTATTTATTTTTTCTATTTATTTAGAATATTTAATTAAACAATTATCATGTCCAAATGGTCTGAAATTTAATTCTGAAGAACAATTATGTCTTTAATAACTGAGAATTTTCTTTTTCTTTTTCATATTATTTCATTGAAGTAGAAATTGTTTGTTTTTTTATCTTTTTTTTGTTAAAATATCTTTTACAATACATAGAATAAAGTAGATTTTAATGGGAAATTCTCTTGTAAAATCATTTTTTTTCTCATGTGAGTAATGAAATTTTGTCTAGTAAAATATAACAGATGTTTATTCTAATGACATTTTCCCATAGGCAGATGAATGTTTATTATAATAAGTAACTTTTCACAATGAGATAATATAATCATTAATATTTTATTTGAGTAAAAGAATAGTTAATTATTCATTTTTATTCACGTTGAGTCTATTGAAGTACTTACAGAAGGTAAGTGTTTTTTTCTTTCTATCAAATCATATCTCTCAACAAAAAACTTCCGGGATTTATTCTTTTTTTTTAATTCATGGACGAAATTATTTCTCTTGATATAAAACAGAAGAAATTGATAATGGAAAAATACATTTTTTCTATTGTTACATTTTCCTTTTCTCTACAAAGATTATAAGTAGACTGTTTTAGGCTCCAATTATTCCTGGATGAACGAGTATCATACGTCAGTGTTAAATTATTTGTTCTTAATGCACGGATCAAAAAATTAATTATGAACGAATAAGTTCAAAGTTTTTTTTTTTATAAAAACTTATTAAATTTATATTAATATATTGAAAATAGATTGTTATTTTAAAATAAAAGAGTATTGTTCATAAATTATCCAAAAATCTATTTATATTCTTATATTAATTATTAGTGAAGAAAGAAAAATTCCCATTGACTCTTATTACGTAGTTTCTAGAAATAAATTATAATCATGGTAATCTCAGAATGTTTTATATCTTTATAATATTATATTAAAAATCTATTCGGAGCGAATATATTATAATAATATTTATGAATTTATTCTTTCATTATTAATAACAGACATTTTTTTAATCTTATATTAAATAAAATTGTCTAAGAAAAGAAAGAAGGTCGAAATGATTGATGATATTTACCTTGGGTACTATTGTAAATTTTATTAAATTATTTTGTTTGAATAGAATTGAAAAAGCCGTGAGTGATGATGTATAAGTTTACTTCTAAATAAAATTATTTTTAATATTCAGCGTATAGAAAAGAGAAATATAAGAGAAATGTTTCTAAGTAATCTTCCGCCTGTTCGAATCTCATAAGTGTTATTAAACTATATCTCTCGTTATATTTTCCTTTTTTTTTTTCTTCAAAAAAAATCTTTCGCATAATTATTTTTGATGATAGAGAGTTTTTGGTTTAATGTCAATCATAAAAATACTTTAAATTTATTATTTATAAACTTTCGAGAAATAAAGAGAATGAGATATTGGATTTCTGGTTAGTTTTTTAAAAACAAATTCTTTAATTTCAAATGAATAAAGTATAGATTTTTCTATTGTTGATAAACTAGAGAAATTTAATTTGATTTATTAACTTTAATTAGTTCTTATATAAAATAATGAGGAAAATATTTAAGTAAAAATAACATATTGTTTACGAGGAGAATTTTTCTTTTATCTATTCTCGGTAGAATTGAAAGAGAAAATATTTTTTTTCTTTTTCCCTTTTACTTTACGACCAGATGTTAACATCAGTCATTACATAAAACTATTTATCTTGTCGAAAAACGGTTAATTTATTTTTTTAAGAATATTTTTTATTAATTTCTTCTGAAAATGTTATCCAATGAAACATCTGGAAATCTAATTGAATTTCATCTTTTTGAAAGAATTTTTATGACTATTGTATTTGCTTGTATTTGTACTATTGGAGCTATTGGTAAGAAAATGTAATTGTTTCTTTTTTTTTTTTAATCTTTCTTTTTATTTAAAAAAACTATTCAGGAAATATAATTGTTCTTATTGTTACAATACGAAAACAAAGATATAGATTTGTTACAAATTGTTATATTATTAATTTAGCAATAACTGATCTTCTTTTTTTAATTATTTCTGTTCCATTTACTACTTATTTGGGTTTAACCGATACATGGCCTTTCTCACGTTTTATTAATTGTCATGTTCATATTTATATAGCGCATGTAAGTTATACAACTTTTTCATTTATTTCTAACAAACATCTCTTCAATTTAATGAACTAAGGTCAAAAAAGAAAATATTTTAAGAAGGACATTTTTCTGTTGAAGTTATTATTAGATAGATTTCAAATAGAAGATATATAACGTCATTATTTCAACAATAGCATGACAGTGAATGAGAGAAATATGAATTAACTCATCTATGATATATTTACATATGATTTAAAGATTTTCAAAAATATAAATTCTATTACTTTGAAAGTACAACTACCGTTATCTAACAAAATTTACTCTTGTTTATTGAAAAGACAATAGCAAGTGAGATTAAATCAACTAAATATCAAAAATGCATATTTAGAGTTGTTTTTAGTAAGAAAATTCCTAAGAAACAAGATATTTAAATAGATTTTATACCAATAAGAAAAATGACTAATAGGAAAAGAGATAAAATGCTTATTAGAACTCGAACACACATTGAATCAAGCGAATTTCCCATCGGATTAGGTTTTTCATGTTTATCACGTTCCAGTGCTACTAGTTTAGCAAATTATTCTATAGTCTGAGCGGTTTCTTTTTATACTAATGATATCTTCACTTTCATCATTAGATCAATGCCTGCTTTATCTGTATTATTAGTCTCAACATTTTATGTCTAAGTGAATACTAGATCTACAGTCACACATAGTCATTACAAAATTAAATATTTTATTTTCAATGATTTTTATTGATAATTATTCCATATTTAATTGATTTAAAATAACTTCGACACAACATATATATATCCTTAATAATATAATACTTCTAATAGAAAGATTATCTTCCATTGCTTCCACTCCATTTTCTATAGACAAGTGCTGTTTGTTTGACGTTAGCACTGTTTGAAAAATTCTGTTGTCATATTCTGAACTATTATCTCGATGATCTCTTTTGTTTTAAGATATTTTCTATACATAAAAATGCAACATCTATTTATAAGATAAAATAGAATTTTCTACTATAGAAAAACAGATTCTTTGTAAAATTTCGATATATACCAAGATAAAAATAGTAGAACATATTTTCTTATCTAAAATAGATATTAAACGGCGTAAATGACAGATTATAAGTGCTTGTACTTGCTGTTCTATAAAATTTTAAAATAACAAATCCTCCGGAAAATTAATAAGTGCTTTGTAACGTAGAGCATTTTCTTGAATACACTAAATAGATTAGCATAAGGCGTAATGATATTTATCACTGAAACAAAGTAGTTTATTTTTTTATCAAGAGTCATACATTAACGTATAAATTTAAAAAAAAAGAAATTTTTCTTCAATATACGAACAAGATCATTTTCTTTTAAGTTAAAAAAAATATAACAATATTAAAAAGCTTTCAGCGCAATCCATTTGGGATTAAAAATGTGAAACACGATGTAACCGGTGTTGCTTATGGGAAACATAGCTTATATTTATGACTTTGAAGCATACAT
The DNA here is from genome assembly GCA_905250115.1 of Adineta steineri. Classification (NCBI taxonomy): domain Eukaryota; kingdom Metazoa; phylum Rotifera; class Eurotatoria; order Adinetida; family Adinetidae; genus Adineta; species Adineta steineri. The sequence continues at coordinate 344,842 of CAJNOI010000056.1, read as the reverse complement.
ATTGTAATTAATGTTGTTTCACCGTTACATCTGTCACAGTTCCTGAAAGTCCTTGTATGCCTGCCGGTCATGTTCTACGATGCTTTGTCGGTAACGGTCTGTGAAATTCTGTCGGTCACGGTCTGTGGGGGGGGGGGGGGGGCGTGGTTAGTTTTCTGCTCTTAAACACTTCAACACTCCTTTTAGATCGTGTTTCAAAAAATAAATATAGAAATAATACATGAAATTATTTTTTGTGAAATTTTTTAAATTATCTAAATTATTAGGAAATAATTGGATTATAAAAAGTTAATAAATAGATAATAAAAAAAGGATATTAGATTCTGTAATAAATTCATGATATATTAAAAATAAAACTAATGAATTTTATTTTAAAAAAGATTTTACTTCAAGCAACATGTTATACATTAGCAGCAATGAGTATTGATCGATATTTTTATGTAATAAATTCTCATCCACGTCCTCCATGGCGAACACCTCTCAATGCTTTCATTATTTGTATTATTATTTGGATTGGTAAGATTAACTATTATTTTGATTTATTTATTTAAAAATAAATTTTAGTATCAATTGTATTAGCATATCCAAATTCATTATTATCATATTCACCATCAGAAAAAAATCTAAATATAACAAATGATTGTTCATCAACATCATCATCTCAGCCATCAATTGCTTTATGTTTATATCCATTTTGTCTTTATTATATGATACCATTAATAATTATTGCAATTTGTTATACAAGATTATGTATTTATATGAAAAATATATCAAATAGTATCAAACGATATAAAGTAAAATAAAATAAATCGAGAAATAATTAAATATTTATTTATTTCTCTCTTAATCTAGACTAGTTTAACAAATGGTTCACGTCTTGTATTAAAACGTCGTCGTGTAACTCGTACATTGTTTTCTTTAACTTGTGTATTTGCTATATGTTGGTTTCCAATTCATTTCCTTGAATTACTTAATTGTAGACGAATGTTATCAAAATTTTATCTTGAACATCAACAATTACTTAATACTATAAGAGTTACTGCTCATGCATTATCTTATTTTAATTCATGTATTAATCCGGTTTTATATGCACTTTGTAATAGAGAATCTTGTCTTTGACTATTTTTCATCAAAATAAATATTTTCTTTAAGATTCATACTTAATCTTCACAAATTTGTTTCTCTATGACTTCACTTAAATAGAAATATTATTTTCGTCTTCTCGAATAACAAACATTGTTTCAATACAGAGTTTTATCTTCTTTTCACGGCGGCATCATCCAACAAAGAAGAATTCAGATAAAACACTTAATATGTTAAATAATCTTACTGTCTCATTAATCTTATTGTTTATTAAAAATGCATACTATTAAACAATACGAAGATTTCACAAAAAAAGAAACTTTAATAGGCATTAAGATTATAGAATGATGATGCTAAAAAGAAATAATAAAGTAGTTCTTCTGACCATATAACATCGATACATTAATCTACAAGAATCCGATGTTTTTTGTCGACACAACATTTCGTCAACGAGAGATAATTACTTTATTCTGTCTTTTCTCTCGCTGTTATGAGATATTTAGGTGGTCCTTGAGGATTGTGGTGTCAGTCTGAGACAGGGTATGAGATGATCACAACACCCACACCCAAGAAAAACGTTATGATGAAATGGCGAGAAATATTGGTTGTATACAAAAAGATAATGAAGAACGTAAAACTAATGCTTTTAAAATGTCTAAATATAATAGTATTCTAGAATAATTCATAGACAGGTGAATCATATTTATATGAATATCGATAGGCTTTTTTTGATTATATTATCATTCTTCATCCGCAAATAACTTTTCTTTGTTTCAGACAAATTAATGTTTGTAAGATTAAATAAAAAGAGAAGCTCTGAATATTTAATCTTGATAATTTTTACTTTTTATATACTAGTATCTTTTACAAGTATGTTGTTGTCTCGTCTCGAAAGTTATCATATTCTATCAGGCACAGATAGTTAAGCATGAATCAAAGCAGATATTATAAATGTTTATAGAAAATGTAGCAATACCGTTACTTCATGTCTAGAGATATCAAACTGTGACACGAGAACAGTAAAAAATCATAAGATACGTATATGGCAAATAATTTAACTTTTGAGAATCATCCATTAGCCAATGCATCATTGTGGACAGTCCCTGAATATTCAGTTGTACCTTCGGATAGAACTATGTCACTATCAAACAATGATCAAAATCTGCCAACTTATGATACATGTGCTAATCCATCTGCATCTAATATTAATGATTTACCACCAAACTATTTTGATATATCAGTTGTACCCAATGGTGCTGTTTTATATAATATTGATGTTACTCCATATACAGAAGCATCAACAGTAGAAATAGAACGTGATGAGAAACGTGTTCTTTCATTCAATTCACTTATTGATAAAAATCCCGATCAACTATGGCTTTATTTTATGACCTATCTCAATGAAAAACCACAAGTGAAAATTATTATTCGTGGTTATCAGCACAAAGTAATTATATTTTTAACAGATAAGACAAGATAAATATTTCATTAAATTTTCATCATTTTCCTCTCGTCTGTTGTTCTTTGTAAAATATAGTAAAAAAGAACGTAATTTTATGATCAATAGATACAAGAAAAATGTATCGAGATTTGATGTTTGTTTTTGTATCTTTCTTACTTATAGTTCATTATGGCACACGAAACTTATTACGATTCAAATGGTGATTTGCAAACTTGTATGCATGATAAGATCGATGAAGTGACTGATTTTAGATGCTCCATTGATCTATCATCGTACACTTCTGAGCGTTGGTGGCGTGTAGCGGTTATGCCATCTGTAGAGGCAATAGAAACGGGTGAAATCGTTACATTGAGAGATGCTCTAGAACAATATACACTTTCGAATAAGAAAGTCAAAGAAATTATTATGGAAAAACAATTATATGGATGGCATTTGGTAGAATTACAAAGTCAACTTGTAAGATTAGTTCTATCTACTGGTTATCCAAATCCAATCAGTGTAGTAAGTGGGAAGCTAATATTCCAAATTATAATATATCGTATTTTCGATTTATTTTCTAGAATTATGAGAAGTTCAATGGCAACATTACGGCTCGTTCATCTTCACAGCTTAGCCGTTTTGCTAATTCGCGTGCAGTTCGATGCTTCTGTTGCCTTTCGTGTTTATGTATTATTTTTTGTCCCATTTATGGTTGTTTAAGACGTATAGGTTCAACACGTGATACGATTGTGGCCGACTATGTAATGACGAAGCCAGTTAACACTTTTCTTCAACTTAATTCTGCAACAATACTGGATACAGTAATTAATCTTTCGGTTAAATCTTATATAGCACACTAAATGCACTTATAAAATTATTAATTTTATTGATTTAATGTCTTAAATAAAAAAAAGACTTTAAAAGTTAAACAAATCTTCGAAGTTTTACCTAGTTTGACTAATAACAGGGTATAGGTGTGAGTATAGATGAAGGTAAAGTAGATACACCCACACTGTCACCCACCCAAAGCCACACTCACATCCTCAATCCTCCTTTCTTTTCGAATTAAACTCTGTATGTCATATGTTTACTGACTTTGATTAAAATAATATTGGTAGTGGTTAAATTATAACTTGAAGATATCTAAAGAAAAATTCTCAGTCACAAAATTACGAAAGATATTATCAGATTTTTTTTATTAGTCGTTGATTTGGTTTAACAGGCTTTCTTAAAATAATGATGTATATATAAGAAAATGTTTGAGTTAAGGATTATACGATCCTATAAAATTTTTTAGCATTCTGTATGATATCCAGGGTGTCTGTTGGATTCTCTAAGATTCTTAGGATTTCCAAAATTCTTTGGATTCTAAAAGATTCTCTGAAATTTGATAAGATACTTAAAGAAAACTAGCCGCATCCTGAAAAATGTGATCAAAAATCTATTTTGTTTCAAATTTGAATAATTAAAATCCTGACAGGATCTGATCATTCCATGGCTACAGGTTTCTTTCAGGAATTATCTATTTCCTGACTTATTCCTAGATTAAATTTAACGGTAAACTTGTCAGGATCCTTGATAATCTTGTCTTAAATTCTCCCAAGATCTTGGTATTCCGTGGCTACACGCTTCTTGAGGGCGTGGGTGAGGGTATCAGTGAATGTGTATATGGATAGTATATTCGTCTAGCAACCACATCTGCATCCACACACCCACAACCAAACCTACAGCCATCCGTACCCACATCGTCGTCCAGACCTACCCAAGCTCTCATCCACTCTTAAAAAGTATTTCAAGAGGTTTTCGAAATGATCACTACAATGATCTTTATCATTTTAAACATAATTTGATTTGGAAAAAACAAATAAGTGAAAAATACTGTTAAAATCAAAAAAACACTTTTGCAATAGTTAACAGTGAAAAATAACAAGGAAATCTCAAGAACGAAAGTGAGGTAAGGAAAGAAAATACGTAGATTAGCGCTGGCACATCCGACAAGTCGAATGGTGAAAGAAAAAAATGTCTATCTTCATTAGAAAATAAGTTGATGTATTTTTAACGAGCAGTACCCGATTAGTCGGTATGTTGACAAAAACGAACTTTTTCAATGATAAAGATATGCACCGAACGATCAAAAACTAGCGTCCTAGAGTCAGTTTTTGATCTTGAATCAAGAGAAAAAACGTCCAAAGCTATAGTAATTTTTTTTAATACCCTGTTATCGTAATCCGAGTGGAAAACCTAGTTTTTGCGGTATTTTTCGATTTCTGACATGAAGATCACTTTTTATTTCAATGAACTATACATATTCCGCTTCAGCGCATTAAACTACATCGGACTATGTATAAAAATTGCAAAAATATTTCCTTAAATTTTGCGTTGTGCCAACCTTATCTTTTACAAGTGTGCTGTTGTCTCGTTTTGAGAGTTATTATATTATATTTATCTTTTGTTATATTATATTTCCTTTTTGTTTTATTATATTTACTTTTTATTATATTATATGTGCCTTTTTTATATCAGACACAGATAGTTAAGCATGAATCAAAACAGATATTATAAATGTTTATGGAAATTGTAGCATTACCGTTACTTCATGTCTAGAGATATCAAACTGTGACACGCGACGAGTAAAAAAATCATAAGAAACGTATATGGCAAATAATTTAACTTTTGAAAATCATCCATTAGACAATTCATCATTGTGGACAGTTCCTGAATATCCAGTTTTAACTTCGGATAGAACTATGTTACCAACAAACAATGATCAAAATCTGCCAACTTATGATGCATGTGCTAATCCATCTGCATCTAACATTAATGATTTACCACCAAACTATTTTGATATATCAATTGTACCCAATGGTGCTGTTTTATATAATATTGATGTTACTCCATATACAGAAGCATCAACAGTAGAAATAGAACGTGATGAGAAACGTGTTCTTTCATTCAATTCACTTATTGATAAAAATCCTGATCAACTATGGCTTTATTTTATGACCTATCTCAATGAAAAACCACAAGTGAAAATTATTATTCGTGGTTATCAGCGCAAAGTAATTCTATTTTTAGCATATGAGACAAAATAAATATTTCATTAAATTCTGATCATTTTCCTCTCGTCTGTTGTTCTTTGTAAAATATAGTAAAAGAGAACGTAATGTCATGATGAATAGATACAAGAAAAATGTATCGAGATTTGATGTTTTTATATTTTATGATGTTCGTCTTATCATTATGTTTGTTTTTCTATCTTTCTTACTTATAGCTCATTAAAGAAGGTGAATTTTATTACGATTCAAATGGTAATTTGCGAAATGGTATAAATGAGGCCGTTGAAGTGACTGATTTTAAATGTTCTATTGATCTATCATCGTACACTTCTGAACGTTGGTGGCGTGTAGCGGTTATGCCATCTGTAGAGACAATAGAAGCGGATGAAATCGTTACATTGAGAGATGCTATAGAACAATATACACTTTCGAATAAGAAAGTCAAAGAAATTCTTATGAAAAAACAAATATATGGATGGAATTTAATAGAATTGCGAAGTCAACTTATAAGATTAGTTCTATCTACTGGTTATCCAAATCGAGTCAGTGTGGTAAGTGGGAAGCTAATATTCTAAATTATAATTAATCGTATTTTCGATTTATTTTCTAGACTTATGAGAAGTTTAATTACAAGATAGCCGCTCGTTCATCTTCACAACTTAGCCGTTTTGCGAATTCGCATACGGTTCAATGCTTCTGTTGCCTTTCGTGTTTATGTATTATTTGTTGGCCCATCTATGGTTGTTTAAGACGTATAGGTTCAACACGTGATACGATTGTGGCCGACTATATAATGACGAAGCCAGTTAACACTTTTCTTCAACTTAATTCTGCAACAATACTGGATACAGTAATTAATCTTTCGATTAAATCTTATATAGCACACTAAATGCACTCATAAAACTATTAATTTTATTGAATTAGTGTCTTAAATAAAAAAAGACTTTAAAAGTTAAACAAATCTTCGCAGTTTTACCTAGTTTGACTAATAATAGGGTGTGGGTGTAGGTATTGGTGTGAGTAGTTGTGGCGTCGAGTGTAAGTGTCTGCGAAGGTTAAGGAGATAAACCCACATCCTCATCCACCCATCCACCTAAAGTCACTCCTACACCCGCATGCGCTGCAATATATAAAGTCCGAATCAAATGATTTAATAAAGCTTTGCAATAAAAAAATGTCTCTTTTTCCAGAATTCAAGAAGATGAGATAAATTTGATTTTGATAAGTTTCGTATGAAAACTTTTTTTTATTTATATATTTTCATCTGACATGATATGATATGTTTTGTAACAGTAATAAAGTTTTAACAAAGAAAGAAAAAGAAAACGATAAACAGGTTGATAACTGCATAATATATTACTTTCGAATTTGCTGTTGTTGATTATTAATCGAAGGTGCTGATGATGGTCGTGCATTGAATTGTGAATATGCTTGAAAAATAGCTGCTGCGGCATCAGCTGCTGATGAATTCGGTAATGTTGGGTAATGATTTTGATTTTGGTTTTGGTTTTGATTTTGAATTGATGTTAATGACGATGGTAGTGGTGGTAATAACGGTGGTGGATAGAAATATTGTGATGACTGACAACCAAAATTCGATGTTCCTAATGATGATGATTGTTCTAAAAGAGAATTTGATGTTAATGATTGATTTCTTGAATCATAAGAAGAAAATATTGGTGCAACAAATGAATTTTGAGAAGAAGTTGTATTTGTTGGTATTGTTGATGATGATGAAGATGATGATGAATAATGAAATGAAGGTGTAACATTAGGTAAAGAATTTGAATTTGATTTAAACGAAGAAAATGATGATTGATTTTTATCTTGTTCTTGAAAATGATTATTTCCTTGTGATTGATAATTATTATAATCTTTTTCATTTTTTAAATTCGAATTTTTTGATTGACAATTATTTGTATCGTCATTTTTCATTCTATCTGTTAAGGAATCAAAACCATTTTTAGGTGTTAAATGTTGAATAGAAGAAATTTCGTCAGTTGAATTTAAAGATGAAGATTTAACTAAATTTGTTGAAAAAATTTGACGAATTTGTTCAGCTATTGTTGAAGATAAATCAGAAGATGATGTTTGATCTGATGTTGTTGAATGAGATTTTTGATCTAAATAGATTAATTTAAAACAATAGAAGTTCTTGTCGAATATTTTGATTAAAAAAAAACTATAATACCTGTTGAATGATTAATTTTAGCCGTTGCATATTGAACAGGTAATGGTGGTAATGTTCCTTGAGGTAAAGTTAACATTTTCGCTTTTTTTTCAAGTAAATAAACAAGTACACGATCAATTTCATCTAATGTTAATTGTCTTCCATCAGCTAAAAGACATAATAACATTGATAATGGTAATTTATCTCCCAATGTTAATGTAGATCCTATTAATGAAATGGATTGATCTTGATTATTATTATTATTATATTCTTTTGATTGAGGATAAATTATTGTTTCATTAGATGTTTCATTTAATTCTTCATTTCGAATACGTTCTTTGTATGTTGAAAAATTTGTTAATATTATATGATAACCATCATCTAATGTTAAATTTCGATGTTCTTATAAAAATAAAAAGAGAAATTTATTGATTTAGAAAATAAAAGTAAAACTAAACCTTCTGTTTGTCCATAAAGAATATGAAAAGATGCTGTACGTCGTTCCTCATGCATTGGCATTGCAATAATCCCATAAAGACATTGTTCTTGTGTCGCATTTTCAATTGCTTCAACTAATGTATAATCTTCTCGAAGAAGTACAACTGATGTTATAAGACCATGACAACGAAGACGTGAAGAAATTTCTTCACCATAATTTCTAAAAAGAATAATTTTCTTTTTTTTATTAATATTGAAATTAAAATCAATGAAACCTTTGACGAGGATTAACAAGAATTATTTGACAATCAATTATTTGTCTTGGATCATCAGATCCAATTAAAACTGTATAACATGATTGATGTTGTTGTTGATGACGAATTATTGAATCAGATGAATGATTATTTGAAGATCGATTTATAATATTTGTAGAAGATCTTGATATACGACGATTATCATCGATTTCCATTACATTACCATCGCTACAACAATTTATTAGATTTACTTTTCATATTAAGTAATAACGAATTATTATTCAAATTTTATTCTTATTATAATATCGTGTCAAATTATAATGCAGAAAAGAGAAAATTGTTTTTATAATTACTTCATCCAAATATATTAGTTGTAAATCTTATTCATTAACGATGTCTTTTATTCTTTTTGATTTCAAATCAATGTACTTACTCAAAATTTGATCTTCGTCGATGATGATCATCAATTTGATGTTTTGATGTAAAACGTTTTCTTGGTGCTTCATAATTTGATGAATGTCGATCTTGATCAGAATATCGACGAGAACTTCTTGATGATTGTCTTTAAAAATTTAATAATAAAAATAAAAAAAAAGAAAGTCTTAATAAAAAGAAAAGAAAACCTTTTATGATCTTTGAAAGTTGAATCTTTATTATTTGAATTTGCTTCCATAGCAGGTAAAACATCTAAATTTGTTCAATAAAATCAAATAAATCATTTGATTTGTTATTACCAAGTTTATTTCCTTTAAGCATTAATGATGTTTGACCTTGTTTAATTAATTTTTTTGCATCATCTATTTTATCATATTGTACAAATATATAACCTTTATATACTCGAATATCTACAAATACATTTATTTATTTGAAATATTTTTTAAAAGAATATATTTTACCTGAAACTTTTCCATATGATGTAAAAAATTCTAATAATTCATTATCAGTTAAACTATCTGTTGGAACATTTCCAACATAAACTTTTGATTCAATATTTGATCTAAAGAAAATTTTTATAGAAAAAAAAGAAAAAAATAAGTAAAAGATTAAAATTGAAATTTTACGTTCGTTGAGAATTTGATTGATCAATTGATCTTGTTGAACTTGTTCTTTTCTGATGATAATGTCCATTGATATCATCTTTATCTTTTCGATTATCATTATTTATTGTAGATTTTGTTATTGAAAAACTTCTATCATAATCTCGACGAATATCAGACATTGTCAAAACAGAAACGAAAAAGGAAAAAAAGAGTAAATTCTAATAATAAACAATCAAACGAGTTCTATAACATTGAAAACAAATCCATTAATGATTCATGCTCGAAAAACGATTAATGAAATGCATAGATATGTTACATATCTTGTCTGCGAAATAGAATATACGATTCTATAGAATTAATTTAAACACATTTTATTGGTTTATTTAATCATATTATACACGCATTTGTTTCTTTACATAAAATAGAATTATTTTATTTGAAATTTGTGAGGAGAAATGTTTTGGCAAATTCAACGAGATTTTAGCTCGTTGTTCACTCGTCGAAATGATAAAGACAATCATTTTCATCCAATTGATGGATTACGATCAATTTCTAATCTGTTAATAATCTCATTACATTTAGTAGCAATATTTACAACATTTATTTCACCCTATCCACATAGTCAATGGGTGAAATATCTTGAAAGTAAAGCATTTGCTTTATCAAATTATATGTTATTTTCATTAGAAACATTTTTTATGTTATCGGGATTTTTATTAACATATAAATTAATAACACAATGGAATAGATATTTTCCTTCAATGGAATTATTTTTTCAAAGAGAATATCCAATATCAATATTAAAACGTGCATTAAGATTTTGGCCAGGAATATTATTAGCAAGTTTAATTTTATTTGTATTTGGTGAACCATTTTATCCAAATTCAAGTTATATTTTTGAATTCTTTCGAAATTTAAATATTTGGATGTTTTTTCAAAATTATATTGACTTTGAATATTGGTATTTTAGTTTAACACCATTATGGTCAATTAGTATTGATATGCAAGTTCATATTCTCTTACCATTATTTATTTATTTATTTTATTCAATAAGAAAATATATTTCAATTTTTAAATCATTATTTTTCTTATTAATAATATCAATAATTCGAGGTATAATTGTATTTAATCCTGAAACAATGCCAATCGGATCTGTTGCATATAATTATCCATCATTACCACTTTTATCTCCTCTTCATCTTAATCATTGGTTACAAAATAATTATAATTTAACATTTCAATTACAATATAAAGAAACAAATGCAATGAAACTTTTTATGCAACAAATGTATTTACCTTTAGATGCTCGTATTGGAAGTTTTATTATTGGAGCAATGTTAGCAATTAAAATTATTCAAAATTCACTCAATTCGAACAATACAAAACCTAAAAGATTTAAAAAATATTTTTTCTTTGGATTAGTTTTTCTTCATTTATTATCATTATTACAATCATCTGATTTACCACCATCACCACCTGATTTTATTTTAAGATTTCTTGTTGGTACTGGTCGACAATTATTTACATTAGGTCAAGCATTTATTTTATTTTCAGCCTTATGTCCACCAACACATCCTTATCATTCTCGTTGGATAAAAACATTTCTTTCATCTTCAATATGGATTCCAATATCAAAATTAAGTTATTTAGTTTATCTTATTCATTTACGTATATCACTTGAATTAATATTTGGTGGTCCATTAAGATTTTTAAGAACATATTCAGTTACACAAGCTACTCTTATTAGTTTACCGATTGTTTTAATCTTCAGTCAAATTATATCATCGATTTGGTATGTTTTAGCTGAAAAACCAATTGAACGTGCGATTAAATATTATTCAAAGAAATATCAATTATCAAAAATTGACATGAAATAAACGATTTCTTTATTATTTTATTTTATTTTCATTTTTAAATGTAATAAGCTTTTTTCTTAACCGATTTTTATAAATAACGAACATATTTTTATTATTCGACACGATCATCTCTTTTTGATTTAATAGTGGGTAATTCATAGAAATGAAACAAAGGAGATAAACGATTAACGAAATATCGATATTCATTGCAAATTCATCTAGAAAGTTCTAATTCGCGTTTTGTTTTTTTCATTAAATCGTGAATACATTAACCAATAAAAAGTATGACTTTATATTATTTACGAATCGGATTGTACCTGTTTTATCATACAATGTTAAACGATGCATGACGGACACCAGTCACCGTGTCTAATGTAGACTATTGTTAATCAAATCAACGTATAAAATAAGTATGTATACTATATCTTTTTAAAATTATTTCTCATGGTCAAAAAATAAAAATTCTTTTTTTAGATAAATCTTCTACAAATGCCTTCATTAAGAAAGAAAGACGATATTCCAATCAATGGTGAAGATATTACTCCAGCTAAAGATGGATGTAAATAGACTTGATTTTATTTATTAAAAATATTTTTCTTGTCTTCATAGGTTTATATAAAGAAATTGTTCATGAAAGTACAGATGATGAAGCCCCATGGTTTGATGATAAAGTAACAATTCATTATATTGGAACTCTAGTTGATGGAACTGTATTTGCAAATACACGAGAAAAAGATGAAAAAGTTAGTTTTAATTTGGGTCGAGGTGAAGTTATAAAAGCATGGGATATGGCTGTTGCAACAATGAAACGTGGTGAAATTGCTAAATTCTTTTCCAAACCAAAATATGCATATGGTTTAAAAGGAATCCCAGGAAAAGTTGAATCTGCTACAAGTGTTATTTTTGAAATTGAATTAATTGATTGTATTGGAAAAGATATTAGTGATGATAGAAATGGAACTATTCTTCGACGAGTTATAAAAAAAGGTGATGCATATGAACCAACAAATGAAGATTCTGTTGTTGAAGTTATGATTAAAGGGACATATAATAAAGGAGAAGTATTCGACGAACGAACGGTTACATTCTATGCTGGTGCAGGTGCTGTACAAAATATTCCTGCTGCGTAAGTTTTCATTTGATTTTATTTTATTTTCTTATCAACTTTTATTTTAGTGTTGAACGTTCTGTATTTCGTATGACAAAAGGTCAACATGATCGATTACGTTTAACAGGAAAAGCAATAGAAGATTTAAAAAAATATAATGTTCCATCTGATGCAACTGTAGAATATGATGTTACTATTACAAAATTAGAACGAGTAAGAATATTTATTATTAAATAATAATAAGAAGAAAAAAAAATTCTTTTATTTTAAGGCTAAAGAAGAACGACAATTAAGTGATGATGATAAACTTGAAACAGCAGATGTTTTAAAACAACGTGCTGATGAATTTGTTAAAGTATATTTAAATTATTTTTTATTCTTAATATATTATATTAATTTTTTTCGAAGGCTGGTTTTTATGATCTTGCTATAAAACGATATAAAACAGCATTTCATTATCTTTTAAATGCATCATTAACAAGTGAAGTTGACAGAAATAGATCTTGGAATTTAAAATTTCATTCTCAATCAAATTTAGCATTATGTTATTTAAAAGTTGGAAATTATGCTGATTGTCGGCGATCATGTGAAACAGCATTAGCTCATGATAAAAAACATGAAAAAAGTCTTTTTCGTCTTGGTCAATGTCGATTAGCAACACATAATTATGATCAAGCTATTAAAGATTTTGAAGCTGTTCTTGAAGTTAATCCAGATAATGAACTTGCAAAAAAACTTATTGAGGAATGTATTAGAAAAAAGAAAGTATCAGAAATCGATGAAGGCAAAATGTTTAGTCCGTTTTTTAAAAAACCAGACAAGAAAAATCCTCCAGCCAAGGTTAGTAGACATAGATATTCGATTATATTTATTATTAAAAATTATCTTTTCTTTTTATAGATTGAAGAATATGTATCAAGCGATGAAGACAAAGATGCATAAGTTAAATTTAATTCATTGTTTTACCTTCTTTTTTTTTAATTTCAATTTCAATAAAATAAAATTCTTAAACGGTTGTTATATGTTACCTCTGTTTTTTATATGCAAATAACTTCATTTTTTACTTCAGTTGTATCGAGATAAGGATATTGTTTTACCTGATTCTTCCTAAAGCTAATAAGATTATATCTCAGTTCATATAAAACAACTGTCCATATTTTATTGTATACAACCTTCAAGAATGTTATTCATTAACTTTAAATCAATCTAACTGTGAGACGTATTTAATTGATATAAACAATTGCTTTCTTATTGTCTATATTGAAAGACTCTTCTATCCTCATTAAATATAAGAACAATATAGATGAAGGTAATCCAATAAATGTCATTGTTTGTTTTTGTTCGTCTAGTATGAGTGTGTAGAAGTGGTGCTGAGAAAATACAATGCATACATCGTCAAGGTTATGATTATTACACGGTCGATCTATACATGTCATAAACAGTCGTATTAGAATCATATCGTTTCACTTGACTTATTTATATATCTAATACGATTAATAATAAACATTATATTCGATTTCGAATATATTCAAGAGTACGGAAACAAGATAAAGTTAATAAAATTATAAACAGGAAAGTGTCTCATTGTGATCATAAGCTGATTTATGATTTCTATGCAATTATCCTCTACAGGTACAATCGAGCATATAAATATTAAATTTATGTTATATTTTAAATGATAGTGATCAACGTTATCCCTTGTATTAGAAGCTAATGCTTTTTTAAGTGCACAATTTTATTCATCTGTGATGTCAAAGTGATAATGTCGTTGTGAGAAATTTGAATAAAAGAATGTGTATAGATATTATAATATATATTTGTTTAATATATTTCTAATTGAGATATTTTCACACACAAAAAAAAAACAATGAACAAGAACTACATTAACACGAAACAAGACAAATTTTTTTTTGATATTTGTGATGATTAATTTTGTATTTGTTAATTTCCATTTGTTGAAGCAGGAACATATTTTTGTCCATTATGAACATGACCATTATTAATATATCGATCATAAGCTGAATATCGTCCAGCAATAAAAGCTGAAATAGGTAATGCAACATAACCAAAAACAATAGCAGCAATCATTGAACGTGATGAATGTGAATTAAGACGTGACCATCCGCCATAATCAAATAATCCAGCTGTCATTAAAACACAAGCAACAAAATAAAACATTGGAATAACAAATCGTCGATCACTTGTTTGAAACATTTCCCACATAGAAAATATTCCTCCAACTAATAAGAATATTATTCCTAATAAACATAAGATAAATGTTGTTGTCCAAAATCGTGTCATACATGGAACATTTACACGTGATGTACACATATAAAATAAACCCTAAATAATTCCAAAAATAATTATTATTTAAAATTTCATATAAAAACTTACATTCCAATTCCATTCTTGTTTTTCATTCATCATCATAGTTCCATTAGCTGTTTGCATTGGCATACCATTTGTCATAAAAGGTTCCATTGTCCAATAATTAGTTGCTAATGCAACAATACCAAGAATACAACCCATAAATGCAAATAAACCTGCAATCATTGTCATTCTTCGAAAAAATGGATCCAACGACATAGCTTCTTTGTTTGTTTGTTTGAGTTAACACGAATTGAAGAGAATTTTCACAAAATGAATATACACCCTGAAGATGACCGATTCACCTCTACTTATATACGAATCTAAAGAAAGAAAGAAAAGAGAGAAAGAGAGAATTATAGAACAATGATTTTCCTTTCGTTTCTTTTTTTATCCAATCTTCATCGACATTATACAACGGTCAACTAACATATTTTCAAATTTTAGCCACTGAATTTTTTTAACTGACTGACGAATATATAACACAGATGAGGTCATGCCCTCTCTCTCCCTCTCCCTCTCCCTCTCCGTCTCTCTCTCTTTGCGTACTTAACAATACAATGAAAGACTTTTCAAAATCATCTTTTACAAAAACATCAAAAGAAATTCAACACTACTTATGTATAAGTCCATATCAGAAAAAGAAACAATTCAATACTTGAACATTACACAAAGATCTTTTTGTTTTTAACAAGTTTATTTTTCAAAAGAAATAAATTCTCTTATTTTATAAGGTCAAAAACATCTGTTAGATAGTTTTGTTATCTTTTATTCATTTGGGAATAAACTTTACAACTGAATGATCAAATTTCAATAACATATTTAAACCGTCTTCTTTTCCTCTATAACGTTAGAAATGTTATTCGATGAATTAAAAAAAAGTATTTGAATTCTATTTACATTAAATAATCTCAATCAAATAAAATAAAATGTTTTTTTTCTTATTAAAATTCTTTCGTAGATGAGAAAAAGTATGTTATTTATGATTTATAGAAGAAATAATTTTATTTAAATAAAAACTAACGTTTTTCTAGAATAAAGTATCAATTAATCCTTTTTATATTGAAGTTTACATGTATTAGATAATGAATGTTATATTAAACAGATGGAACATAAAAGAATATTCCATTAAAGAATATAGTGGCCTCTGTTGATCAGTTCTATCATTTGACCATTGTTCACATTTTTGTTCATTTATCTATTTATTTATTCCTATTTTCTCTGTTGATTTGTTTGTATATTAGATCGGTCAAAAAAAGGTATTTAAACAGGAAAAGAATACATATATATGTTTATATTATATTTGACAACAAAAAACAAACCCTTTTTTCTAATATCAATAAATATTTAATTTATATAAACAAGAGATTATTTGATTGTATTAACAAAAACAAATATATTTTTTTTCTTATAGTTTTTTTAAAAGATTTGTTTTGAATAAAAATGCCAGTTAAACTTGAACGAAAACATGCACTTCCATTAACATTAGCTCCTATAATGATTGCACTTGGTTTTGTTTTATTTAAATTATATACAGCAAGTAAAGTAACAAATCCTGAAACAGGTCGAGTCGCTCGTGTTGGGATTGATCCTGAACAAGAACAAAGATTAGGTTTAGAAGCTTATGCACAAGTTAAAAGAGATGAAGCCGCTAAAATTGTTCAAAGTGGACCAGATGTTGAATTAGTTAAACGAGTTACAAATAGACTTGCCAGAGCAGCTGCAGAAAAAGCAACTGTGCAATACAATTGGGAAGTAAGAATCAATTATTTACTTTTCTTTTTCTTAAAAAAAAAGTTCCATTCATCTTCTTTTAGGTTAGTGTTATTCAATCTAATGAAAAGAATGCTTTTTGTTTACCTGGTGGAAAGATTGTTGTTTATACTGGCATTATCCCAATAGCAAAAAATGAAGCGGGTTTAGCGACAGTACTTGGTCATGAAATGGCACATGCTACTTCAAGGCATGGTGCTGAGAGACTTTTTCGTTCAGAATTAACAAAAACTATATTAGGTGGATTTCAGGGAGGTCTTGCCCAAATGGATCCAGCACAACGACAGGTAGAATTTTATTTATTTATTTATTTATTTCTAAGCAAAGATCTATTTTTAGACAATAATGGGAGCATTAGGTGCTGGTGCAAAATATGGAGCAACATTACCATTTTCTCGTACACAGGAATCAGAAGCAGATCATATTGGTTTAATATATATGGCACGTGCTGGTTATGATCCAAAAGAAGCTGTTGCTTTTTGGCAAAGAATGGATGAACAAGTTGGAAAAGGTGGTTCACCACCACAATTTATGTCTGATCATCCATCACATAATACACGGATTGGTCATCTTCAAACATGGATGCCAGAAGCTGAAAAAGAATTTGCTTCACATCATCAACATAATGCACCAGGTGCATAAATAATTTCTTTTTAAATATATTTAATCGAACTCATTCTCTATTCATTAATGTACTTGTTTTTGCTTTTTCGATGTTTTCTTTCTTTCTTTCTTTCTGTTTTTCTTATTCACTGAAAAAGAAATTTAGATTAGAAAATAAAATTATTCTTTCGATCATAATCGATATTCTGTGTGTTATTATCTCAATGAATATTTTATTTCAATTATTCTTAAACATTTTTTTTTAAATAAAGCGCTCAATATTATAAATAACGATGGATTATTTCATCTAAACGTTAACTTAATATGAAAAAGAAGAGATAATGATTTCTTCATCGGATTTTTATTCTGAAATGTTATGTGATATTATTGCTTGTTGTATATTTACTCTTCTCCTTCTTATTATATATCTATTTAATTATTATGGCAAAAGTTCTTTAAATTCTCAATATTATTTTAATATGAATAATTATGAAGAACAAGAAAAAACTGAAAATAATTTTTCTCAAATATCAACGACTTCAAGTTTATCTTCATAATTTCAACAATATCTATTCATATCATAATATAAACATACAGAATTTGATTTATTGACAACAAAATGAGTTACAATATATTAAAATATTTAACAACTACAAAAGAAGTTTCGTTACTCTAACTGATTTCAGGATGGTGCTTAGAATACGAAATTGCTAAATTCTATTTTTGTGTACTCGAAAAGTGAGTACACTCTAGAATCGATCAGTGTGCTCGTCCGGCTGAAGAATACACAATAACTTTCAAAAGGAGAAACAGATTTTGACGAAATTTTTCTACACAATTCATTCTCATGAAGATCTCGATCAAGTTCGAAGATGAGCCTAATTGGACGAGCCATTCCAGAGTTATTGCAAAAATACTGATATTTTCGTATGATTTCCACAGACACCTTTTGCAATACACATAACTCTCGGATAAAATCCCAAGTTATCGTATTTATTTGCTCATTATAACTGGATAATCAATTTTTAACAATAAAATATTCATTTTGATTTAATTCTTATCTATTAATTGATGTACAGTGAGTTGAAAATTATTTGTCCATTTGCACTTTTTTTTTACTAATGTTCATTTCTTGGAATTATGAAACGATTGATCTACTAAAGAAACTTCATAGAATTTAAACATCTAAGCTTTGATTTTTGATATCCTTTAACGTATTTAATTAGATAAAATAAGAAAGAAGGATAAACAAATTATTTTTCATTCATTATATATGATTATTTATCTTAAAAATTCGATATCTTTACTATGTTATCAATAAAAGAAGATCAACAGACTGAACCAATTCCCATTTTTGAACCCTATGCTTATAATCTAGAGAATATATAATTCTATACTCTGATGAAAATGATATACTTCGAGAATTCAACCTGTGCGCAAACAGACTTGCGTGTATATTTGCTAAAAAGTCTTATTAGTATTTCAGTTTTTTTGTCATTATACTCTATTTCATTTAAGTTTTACATCATTATTATTATTGAAGAATATTTTGAGATAAAATATGGATGTATATGAAAAAAAGAAATGCGAGTTTATTTGTAATATTCACAACCTCATCTTCAAGAACAAGTTTTTTTTCTTATTTTATATAAATATATAAATGACGTTCATTCTTTTCTAATTATATCATTCGAGCAAGATCAATTAGTAATGCACTATAAAATATGATTCTATCTGATTTGAAAACTCGCTCATCGGCACTATCTAACACAAAAAATATAAAATATGGAATAATTTTATATAAATGACGTTCATTCTTTTTTAAATATATAATTTGAGAAAGATGAATTAGTAATGTACTTTAAAATGTGATTCTGTCTCGTCTGAAGACTCGCTTGTCAGCACTATCTAACATAAAAAATAAAAAATATGTAATAATTTTATATAATAAGTGAAAGTAATCATTCGAGCATGAATCTTTTTTTATACAAAATCATGCTTTCTAAAATTCTCATTTTATCTCAAACAGATAAAATAGATCAATTAAGTTTTTCCTGACATGTAATCGCTACTCATGTAACCGGTCGTTTTAATGCATTATGACGCAAAATAATGGCAATAATTACATGATAATGCAACGACCAGCTACATGGGTCTAATGTCTTTTGAAATTATATACAATGATAAATTTAGATTTTCACAAAAAGAGATTAGAACAAATGTTTTTTTCACTTTCTAATCATATATTATAACAGATTTCAAGATGATCCGAATATTTTAGAATGGTCGAACACAACTCTTACTTTTGCTGATAAAAAAGTAACCGTTCATAGTACTTGATTTAAGTGGTGAAAAATCTGTGCACTCTACATATTAATTAATCGAGCTCATATAATTTTTAGAGCGTCTAATAATTAGCAACAACTCCTATTTTAGTTTGTTAATATAATGTATTAATATTAAGGATAGACAAAGATTTCTTTAGAAAAAAATTTCCATTATAAACTCACAACAACTAACACTAAGTAACAGTTGGTTATCATTTGTGTTTTTAAAAGGAAACTAATTTCGAATGGCACTTTTGTTTATTAAGATATATTTATAATATTTATTCGAATAAAAAGATTAAATAGTTAAACAATTTGAGTGATAAATGACAACAAAGTTACAAACACAACATGATATACGCATATGAACAAAGAAATTTGATGCAACAAAGTAAATACTTGAAAAATTAAATGAATCTATTGCATTTCTTGAATGACTAGTATTATATATTTTGGTGTATGTTTCAATTAATTCAAAGATGTCTAACTCTTGGTAACTGCTGGACGAATAGTATTTTGCTTCGGTTTACAGATGATCAATGCATAAAGTTTTTCTTTTAGTCCGGGCAGTGTTAAAGCCGTAGAATAGGGTAAAGCCATAGATGGAACCTTTGCTAGAGGGAAAAAATATGGCTCCATGAAATTGATGCCGAAACTAGAAAATCCCAAAGCTTCGCCGAAATAAACAATAGTATAAGGAAGATTAAAGGTAAGATAGGTAATAGAGATGAAAATAAATTGTATGACCATTTTCCGATATTTACGCCATCCAGTACTTTGCTGTAAACGACGTTTTTGCATAATAATACGAAAAAGAAGAGCAGCACCAGAGACGATAATAATCACGATTGGCATAATATCATGAGCAATTGACATATACTGTTTAAGTGAATCAGATATTGAACCTAAATAACAGGCATCTCCGCATAGAGTCTCAGTGCCATCGTAACTACGATCACAAGGATAAAAGAAGATCAAATAACCATAGAAAATTGGTGCATAGAGAGAAAACAATATAAGTGGGATATAGTGAAATAAAAAGCGTCCACGCGCTGTACCAACTCGAGTTGAATAAAATATTAAAATATGTCGCTCGATCGATATCCATACCACTGAGAATGTAGTGCTATACCAAATTCCGTAGCATATAAATTGATTTGTCAAACAAAAAGCCGGAGATAGTAATGATATGAATCCTAGTCTCAGAAAGTTCATTTGCATCGACAAACCTACTATAAGGTAAATAAAGTTTAAAAGTAGCATGACAATAACGGCATGGTTGTAAAGAACTTTGCGTGTAGCTCTTTTACTAATTAGATGAAACATTACGAAAAAATAACAGGGAATCGATACCAGTTGACCAGATAAGAATAGTCCGAATTTAGTCTCTTGTGTACTAGACGAGGAAGAGACAGTTTGAACGCTTACGTTGCTCATACCTATGTAGTTAGTAGTCTGTATTAGACGTGAATGCTATACCAGTTAAGAATTTAGTAATGTGAATATATTGAAAGAGAAGTGTCATTCTCTTCCTCTCGCTGTAGTGATATGCTCAATTGCACAACTCCTTTCTCTTTATGAAAAGAAGAAAAAGATAAAAAAAAAAAGTAGATTTATCATCCAATGATAATCATTACAAGAGTAGAAGTATCCAGTATTCAGAATAGTTAAGACTCGCATACGTTTCTTACCTCTGAATTTTGATAGATTTTTATAAATGTTAAAAAGTAAACCGTTGTTAATACCTGATCTAATGATGCACAACGTTTTTGGTAATTGAAGCTAGACAGCCATATCAACATGTCATGAGAGATATTCATTTTATGTATTCAAAAAACTAATTGTATTCTCTTAAGTATAGAATAAACGTAGAAAATTTTTCTATTATGAGCACCTATTAGATCAACTACTTTGAAGATGTGCAAGAATCGTTAGAAAAAGAAATAAAAATGCGTAATCTTGAAAAAAATTTGTAAGTTAAGTTAAAATATATCCTTTAAAAATCCTTGTTTTTCCTGATAAAACTGAAATCGTAGTAAAATCTAATGATGCGTACTATTTTCAGTAGTCAAATTTTAGTAAACACAATTATTGAATATTTTTCATATATTTCATCAGTTTGTATTTCTATTTATCTTATAAAACTACATTTAGCTTTTGTAAACATACATAGATAAAATTCTATGACTAGTATTTGAAGAACTTTTGATAGAAAATCAATAGAGACTTGCGATGCCTATCATTCAAAAAAGAAGTCTTAAAATTATAAAGCTATATTAAACTTGATTGGTTTCAATTTGATGAATTAAATATACTTTTACTAAAGGTTTTGAAAATGGTTGTCTATAAAACATTTCCAAATCTCTGTCGATGTATCCAAGATCACAATTTCTAAGATCTTTTTGAGACTTATAGTTTTGACCAGCAGATTCAAACTTATCCTAAAATAGATTAAGATAGGGATGATGAGCCATATTGAGTCAAGTAATGGTATCTGTCTTCAATTCATATATAATTCTAAGTCATCAAAGATTGTATTAGTATTATAAGTATTAGATTGGAAATAATATAGTTTGTTATGGGAGCATTATTATAATTTTAAAAATAATGAATTTGATACTGAATGAAAGTCGGACAGTATGTCTTTAAAACAAAATCAATCTGTGAGCATTGAATTAAAAAAATAGGTACAATTGCAATGAATGTGATTAGAACTTATATGTAATACAGTTTATGAGTAATAAATCTTTTCATATGTCACATTCATCAGCATCATCAAAAAATACTAATAATAATAAAACTTATATTGTATTACTTCTAATATTTTCTTCATTTCTTTCTCGTCTGCAGTTCATTACTTATCTCTTTGAATCTTTTTCGAATGTCAGAACTTAATAATGTTTTTATAATCAACTAAATAACATTTTCCTTTCGTCTTTAAGACATTATGTATTTTTTTGGTGTATACTTGTTTTTTGTGTACTCAAAAAGTGAGTACATTCTAGAATCGATCAGTGTGCTCGTCCGACCGAAGAATACACGGTAACTTTCGAAAGGAGAGACAGATTGTGATGAAATTTTCTACACAATTCAGTCTCATCAAGATCTCGATCGAGTTCGAAGATGAGCGTAATTGGACGACCCATTCCTGAATTATTGAAAAAATACTGATGTTTTCGTATGATTTCCATATACACTTTGTGTAGTACACATAACTCTCGGATAAAATCCGAAGTTACCGCATTTATTGGCTCATAAGAACTGGATAATGAATTTTTAACAATAAAATATTCATTTTGATTTAATTCTCATCTATTAATTGATGTACAGTGAGTTGAAAATTATTTGTCCATTTGCACTTTTTTTTACTAATGTTCATTTCTTGGAGTTATGAAACGGTTGATCTAGTAAAGAAACTTCCTAGAATTTAAACATCCAAGCTTTGATTTTTGATACTCTTTAACTTATTTGATTAGATAAAATAAGAAAGAAGGATAAACAAATTATTTTTCATTCATTATATATGATTATTTATCTTAAAAATTCGATATCTTTACTATGTTATCAATAAAAGAAGATCAATAGACTGATCCAATTCCCATTTTTGAACCCTATGCTTCTAATCTAGAGAATATATAATTCTATATTCTGATGAAAATGATATACTTCGAGAATACAACCTGTGCGCATATAGACTTGCTTGTATATCTGCTAAAAAATCTTATTAATATTTTAGTTTTTTTTGTCATTATACTTTATTTCATTTAAGTTTTACATCATTATTATTATTGAAGAATATTGTTAAATAAGATATGAATATGGATTTATATCAAAAAAAAAGAGGTGGGAATTTATTTGTAATATTCACAGTCTCATTCTCTAGAACAAGTTGTCCTTCTTGTCATATATAAATGACGTTCATTCTTTTCTAATTATATCATTCGAGCAAGATCAATTAGTAATGCACTTTAACATGTGATTCTATCTTATTTGAAAACTCGCTCATCAGCACGAACTAACACAACAAATATAAAATATGGAATAATTTTATATAAATGACGTTCATTCTTTTTTAAATATATAATTTGAGAAAGATGAATTAGTAATGTACTTTAAAATATGATTCTGTCTCGTTTGAAGACTCGCTTGTCAGCACTATCTAACATAAAAAATAAAAAATATGTAATAATTTTATATAATAAGTGAAAGTAATCATTCGAGCATGAATCTTTTTTTATACAAAATCATGCTTTCTAAAATTCTCATTTTATCTCAAACAGATAAAATAGATCAATCAAGTTTTTCCTGACATGTAATCGCTACTCATGTAACCGGTCGTTTTAATGCATTATGACGCAAAATAATGGCAATAATTACATGATAATGCAACGACCAGCTACATGGGTCTAATGTCTTTTGAAATAATATACAATGATAAATTTAGATTTTCATAAAAACAGATTAGAACAAATGTTTTTTTCACTTTCTAATCATATATTATAACAGATTTCGAGATGATCCGAATATTTTAGAATGGTCGAACACAATTTCTACTTTTGTTGATTAAAAAACCAACCGTTCATCGTACTTGATTTAATTGGTGAAAAATCTATACGCTCTATATATTAATTAATCGAGCTCATACAATTTTTAGAGCGTCTAATAACTAGTAACACCTCCTATTTTAGTCTGTTAATATAATGTACTAAGATTAAGGATAGACAAAGATTTCTTTAGAAAAAAATTTCCATTATAAACTCACAACAACTAACACTGAGTAACAGTTAGCTATCATTTATTTTTAAAAGGTAACTAATTTCGAATGGCACTTTTGTTTATTAAGATATATTTATAATATTTATTCGAATAAAAAGATTAAATAGTTAAACAATTTCAATGATAAATGATAACAGAGTTACAAAAACAACATGATATACGCATATGAACAAAGAAATTTAATACAACAAAGTAAACACTTTAAAAATTAGATGAACCTATTGCATTTCTTGAATGACTAGTATTATATATTTTGGTGAATGTTTCAATTAGTTCAAAGATGCCTAACTCTAGGCAACTGTCGGACGAATAGTATTTTGCTTCGGTTTACAGATGATCAATGCACAAAGTTTTTCTTTTAGTCCGGGCAGTGTTATAGCAGTAGCATAGGACAAAGCCACACATGGAACGTTTGCTAGAGGTAAAAAATATATGGTGACATTGTTGCCGAAACTAGAAAATCCCAAAGCTTTGACGAAATAAATAATAGTATAAGGAAGATAAAAGATAACGAAGGTACTAGAGATGAGAATAAATTGTATAATCATTTTTCGATATTTACGCCATCCAGTACTTTGTTGTAAACGACGTTTTTGTATAATAACACGAAAAAGAAGAGCAGCACTAAAGACAACAATAATCACCACTGGCATAAAATCATGCGCAATGGATAGATACTGTGCAAATGAATTAGATATTGAACCCCAAAAACAGGCATCTCCACATAGTGACATAGTACCATCGTAAATACGATCACAAGGATAAAAAATGATCAAATAAACATAGAAAATTGGTGAATAGAGAGAAAACAATATAAGTGGTATATAGTGAAATAATAAACGTCCACGCGCTGTACCAACTCCAGTTGAATGAAATATTAAAATATGCCGCTCGATCGACATCCATACCAGTGAGAATATAGCACCATACCAAACTCCATAGATTATAAATTGATTTATCAAACAAAAAGCTGGCGTTAGTGGTGTTATGTATCCTAGTCTAAAAAAGTTCATTTGCATTGACAAACCTATTGTGAGGTAAATAAAGTTGAAAAGTAGCATGACAATAACGGCATGATTGTGAAGAACTTTCCATGCAGCTCGTTTACTCATTAGATGAAACATTACGAAAAAATAACAGGGAATCGATACCAGTTGACCAAATAAGAATAGTCCGAATTTAGTCGCTTGTGTACTAGACGGGGAAGAGACAGTTTGATCGCTTATGTTACTCATACCTATGTAGTTAGTAGTCTGTATTAGAAGTGAATGCTATGTAAGTTAAGAATTTAATAATATGAATATGTTGAAAGAGAAGTCGCATTCTTTTCCTCTCATTACGGTGATATGCTCGAGTGCACAACTCGTTTCTCTTTATGAGAAGAAGAGAAAGATAAAAAAAAGTTTATTTATCATCCAATGATAATCATTACACGAGTAGAAGTACCCAGTATTCGGAATAATTAAGACTTGCATATTTTTCTTATTTCTAGATTTTGATAGATTTTTATAAATGCTAAAAAGTAAACCGTTTTTGGTATTTGAAGCTAGACAGCCATATCAACATGTCATCAGAGACATTTATTTTATGTGTTCAACAAACCAATTGTATTCTCTTTTTTAAGTATAGGATAAACATAGAAAAACTTTCTATTATGAGCATCTATCAGATCAGTTAATTTGGGGATGTGCAAGAATCGTTAGAAAAAGAAATAAAAATGCGTAATAATCTTGAAAAAAATTTGTAAGTTAACTTAAAATATATCCTTTAAAAATCCTTGTTTTCCTGATAAAACTGAAATAATACTAAAATCTAACGATGCTTACTCTTTTCAGCAGTCAAGTTGTAATAAACACAATTATTGAATATTTTTCATATTTTTGATTAGTTTTTATTTTTATTTATTTGGTAAAATTGCATTTAGCTTTTGTAAACATACATAGATAAATTCTGTGAGTATTATTTAAAGAAATTTTGATAGAAATTTAAGAGAGACTTGCGATGAGGTTTGAAAATGTTTGTCTATAAAACGTTTCCATTATATTTTTATTTTATTCGTTTGCATTTGAAAGAGAAATTCAAACTTTGTCGATGTATGCAAGATCACAATTTCTAAACTATTCTTTTCAACAATTCTAAGATCTTTTTGAGACTCATAATTTTGACCAGCAGATCCGACCTTATCCTAAAATAGATGAAGATAGGGATGATAAGCCATATTGAGTCGACTAATGGTACTTATTTTCAATGCAAATATAATTCTAAGTCATCAGAGATTGTATTAGTATTATAAGTATTAGATTGGAAATAATATAGTTTGTTATGGGAGCATTATTATAATTTTAAAAATAATGAATTTGATACTGAATGAAAGCCGGACAGCATGTCTTTAAAACAAAATCAATCTGTGTGCATTGGATTATAAAAAAGTGGTAGAATGGTAATGAATGTGATTAGAACTTATATGTAATACAGTTTATGAGTAATAAATTATTTCATATGTCATATTTATCAGCATAATCAAAAAATAATAATAACAATAAAAACTCATATTGTATTATTTCTAATATTTTCTTCATTTCTTTCTCATCCCTCCATCTTTGTAACATTATGTATTTTTTTGGTGTATACTTGTTTTTTGTGTACTCAAAAAGTGAGTACATTCTAGAATCGGTTAGTATGCCCGTCCGTCCCTTTACACGGTAACTTTCGAAAGGAGAGGCAGATTTTGATGAAGTTCTCTGCACAATTCAATCTCATTAAGATCTCGATCTAGTTCGACGATGAGCCTAATTGGACGAACCATTCCTGAGTTATTGCAAAAATACTGATATTTTCGTATGATTTCCACAGACACCTTTTGCAGTACACATAACTCTCGGATATAATCCGAAGTTATCGTATTTATTTCGATAAAATATCAGATTGAAAGGTTAAAATTAGAATGTTTTTGTCGACTATTATATCAATCGAAAGAGAAAGATGAATCATAGATCTAATATAGTTTAGATAAGTTTTTTCGAATGAACTAGTTGCTTCAAATATTGTTAATCTATTTTCTACTTCTCGTCTTATGGTCAAATATTATTAATAATTTAATCATAATGAAAAAAGTTTCTATTAATGCAACTTCTTTGAAACTGAAATACGTTTAGTTTCATTCTATGAATAAAACTAGCGTAATAGATGGTAATTGTTTCCAAAGATAATCCATCTTCTGAGAACTATTTCATATTCACCAGTAAAGAAATGTTAACTATTATATTATGGGAAGACAATACGTAGATTATGGCAATGATATATTTGTTGTAATAATAAAGTGTTTTAGGAAAAGTCAAATTCTGATTATTAAAATATTTTGTTTTGAATTTTCTCATTTGAAAATGTAAATAATTGAACAAGTATATATATATATATATATATATTATTATTCCCTTGAAACGTCCATATGTTTCATTGATAATTAAAAATATTCGGTTGTGTATCATTGATCTGAGATAAGACAAATAGATGTAGATAAATAAACTTCGTCAAAGATAAGAAACAATGATATGATTTGTATCTTCATGAATGAAAGGACATTATCAAAAAAGATATCTGTTATTCTTAGACATTCTTATGACTCAATCGAATAGAAGAAGAAGAAGAAGAGAAATAATCTGTCATTATCTATGTCAAAGAAATAATTGAATTTAATATAAAAATGAATGAAAAGAAAAGAAAAGAAAAAAAACGAAAGAAAGGTTTAAATAATAATCGTTGATGAATAATATAGCGTACTAGAATTGGATGCAGTTGTTTTTGATTGTGTTTTTGTATAAAACTGATTTTGATATTGTTGAAGAATTTGTTTTAATTTTTCTTTTTCAATATTTGATTGTTTTTTATATTGATAAGCTAAATATGGTTTTTCTTTTAATTCTTTTTGATTTTCTCTTAAAAATATTCGATTTAATAAATTAAAATCTTCAGTTGTACAATTCTTTTCTTGATTTAAATTTAATTTTTGTTTATTTTGTTTTGATTTTTGAAATTGTTCTTTTCGTTGTTTTCGTGTCCAATATTTTCCTTGTTTTAATTCACTCATTCTTTCATCATCTGTTGTCATTAAACAATTCTTTTCTTCTTTTAAACGTTCTTCACGATAACGACGTCGATTATATTTATTTATTTTCGTTTGATTTAATATTAAACTATTATCACTATCATCTAAACATTGAACTTTTTTTTCAATAAAATTTTCTTGATGATAATTATATGGAAGTGGTTTAAGAATGGTTTTTTCATTATCTGTTGTTGTTGTTGTTGTGGTTTCAAATAAACTTTGAGAATAAATAAAATCTTTTAGAGAAAATATTGAACTATTTAAATCTTGTTCAATAAATGAATTTGATCTTAAATCATTTAATGAATAACAACGACGAGATATTAATTGTGAATAATTTAAACGATTATAACGACACGATCGAGAATGATTTAATATTAAACAAGATAAACTATTTGATCGTTTTTTTTAAATTATTTAATTGATTTGAACATTTCTAAAATAAAAATAAAAATAAAGATTTTCTTTTGATTTCAAAAAGAAACAAAATAATGTTTACATGATCTATTGATTGATTATTTATTTCAAAATCTGTATTACAACCAAGAATGATTCCACTATCATCTTCTGTTAATGGAGTTATTCTGGAGAAATCTCTTCCAATAAACTATTATTTTAAAAATAAAAATTTCTTTTTCTCTTTTTAGAAAAATCTTGTTTACTTGAAATCGAATAATTTGTAAAATAATAAGTGAAACTCCAGTAATCAGATCAATAGCTTGTTCTCTATTATTAACTCGTTGATTATTTATTTTGATAATTTGATCACCACGTTGAAGTTCTCCTTGACGACCAGCTAGACTTTTCTCTTCAACCTAAAATTTCAATTTATTTTCGAAATAAAAAAGAGAAGAAGACTAACTTTTTCAATATAAATATTTGTTGTAGATTGAGATGTTATTCCATAACATAGAGTTAAACCTAATTGAACATTTGGATCATGTCGATAAAGTATAACATCTTTTATAATAATTTCATTATTTAATAATGAATGAGATCGATCAAATAATCGATGATCAATTGAACAATTTAATGATGAATCATAAGAAGATTTTTTTATTATTTCAATATCTTTTTTTAAACTAAAAAAAGATTAATAAATAATTTAATTGAAATAGACTGATTTATGTCATTGATAATTCTAGATTAAAATATATGATTGAATGATAGTTACTTTTCGAATTAGTCGATTATATGAATCAAAGATTAGTCAAGAATAAAAATGACTTTATATCGTGACATATCGATTTGCTTCATCAATTTCTTTTTTCTTCTTCTTCTTCTTCTTCATAATAATATTATATATGAATATTTGAAATGTCGTCTAGAGTCAATTTTATCTTTAAGTACAATCAAACTTCTTAGACAAATAAATTTACTCAATGAATATTTTCATAAGAAAACTTCATTTGATTTCTCTAAAGATATTTCTTCTCAAGGTTAATTCTATGATAAAAGATATGTATACTTACTAATTTTGTTGTTGAAATTTGTCATCTAATGGTATCATATTGATATGATGTTGTTTATAGAATGTAATTGGAGATGAAGGATTTTTCTTAATTATTTTCTTATTTGAACTAACGCCATTGACAATTGTTTCTTTCTAAATAATTATCAAGGAAACAAAATGTCAATATCAATGATAATAAGAAGATTTATGAGTTGATAATTCAAAAGAAGAAATATTACTAAAGACATTGTTTTTTTATCTCCTTGAAAAAATAGATTTCGTGTTGATTGATAACAATTATTTCATTTACTTTATTAAATTATCTTTCTTATTAAACTTATTTGAGAAAGAATAGAAGATAACATTTCTAACTCTTATATAACAAAATATTCGATCAAAACTTAATCGGATCAAGTCTATCGAGAAAATTATTTCTCATCATTGGATAATTAAATAAGAATTATTGAAATGTAATAGATTCCATTCTCTATTTCTCATATCTATTTCTTTAATATCTTCTCTCATTTTTTTTTATCTAAATGTGATTTCTGTTGATGACATAATCAAGAAATCTTCTAATAACATTTGAAAATTTTATGATGAAATATTTTTCTTTTTTCTTTTTTCTTTTTCTATTAAATAATGAAAAGAAAACATTTGTCAATATGTCTGAATATCAATCCATTGTTCTTTAATTCACGATTAGATAATATTACTTTTAAAAGAAATTTTTCTTTTTGTTTCTATTTAATGTCAAAATGTTTTATATTTAAAAGTAGACTATTAATCATCTGATATATATATATCCTATAATCATATGTTGAATGTCTACGTAGAAATTTCTCATCTATAATCAAAGATCAATGAAACTTACCGAGATATTTTTTTCTTTTTTTGTTGAAATATCTTTTGATCCACAAATAAAAGAATTTAGTTTTAAACAACAATTACCACCAATAAGAAAACTCATTTTTTGTTTATGTCTATCCTTGATAATTGCAATCAAAATGGATTTACTATAAAAGAAAATTATGCTTAGAAGACCAATCGATAATGTATATGTATATATAATATTGCTTAAGAACGACAATCATTACATATGCAAAGACTGTATGAGAAGAAAAAGAGAAAACAACTCTCGTTTTTTTTTTTTTCTTTTCTCTCTTCTCACAATAGATTGAGTATCAAGAAGAAAGAAAGAAAGAGAGAGAGAGAGAGAAGAAGAAGGAAAAAGGGGGATCATAGATTATTTCGATATATCGAATAAGCTAAATATTTGTTTGTATATTGATAATATATCATATGATATCTTACTATTTATTGTAAATATTGATCGATTTTCAATAAAGAAAAAACGTTTGATGATTGTCATTGGTATATTATTATTCTACCTGTTCTCGTCTCTCTTTTCTCTAATATAAATTGTCAATGAATAGTATTGAATGACACACTGACGTTTACTATTCTTTACATATTATATGATAACAGCTCGAAAGGTTAGCGATATAGACATATATCATATATAATCTTTGAATAAAAACGATAAATAACCTTCATCAATAATTGTTTCCACATATTCTTTCTTTCTTTTCTCCACTATTATATCATTGATTATTTCATCAAACTAATAAAGATAGTTTAACAATATATTAATTACATTTATCTACAACTCAACATTAAGATAACAGAAAAAAAGAATCTTTTTTTATCCACTTCTTCCTTACGAATATTTACCAAAGATTAATTCACATTTATTCTAGTGTACAACATTTTTAGATTTTTCTAAATATTAAAACAAGATCAAGGATTGAATCGAAGACAATATTCATATTTATCATGAAAACACATATTGAATTATATTAAACTTGACTCGATATCACTATTATCTTGAATATAAAGTATTTAAAAATTCAAATTAATTGATATAACATCACTTAGTCTGCAACTTTACTATCTTGGTGTTCTCTTATAGATCGAAAATATTGCGTCAAAATTTGTTAATGAATGTTTTCACCTAGATTTCTTAAAACTGTTCAACAAAAAAATTTATGTCGTTTTTTTCAAATACCTGTTTTCATGTTCTATGAAAGAACAGAGACGCATAAGAAGTCAAATTGGTCTACTAGAACTTTTCACGATCAAACATTGTGAGTCATATATGAACTAATATTTTGATATTAAATTCATAAGGGTTTGTTTGAAACTATGAGACTGTAGACTATTTACATGGATAACTTCTTAATGTTTCAAATCTCTACGGTTATATTAGAACACTACATACTGACTATACTCATTCGATAAATTTGTAAAAATATTCATATATTTTTCGAATTAATTTATAATTTAATATCAGTTATCAAAATCGATGATTTATCATTCTCATCCATCATTTTTTCTATCTTAATCTAGATAAAAATCTGATTTAATAGTTGATTCATTTGAGAAGTACAATTAACTATGAATCTTATAATATTGACAAGTTTGTATTATTATCTATATCAAATTATATACATTTTTTAATAAAAACTAGCATCTACTCATCAAATATTGACAAGTTTGAATATTTATTTATTAATTTCTTGTTATAAATGCTTATCTTCTAACAAAAATAATTTTCTAAATTTGAGTTGCTTATTTATATATTCATTCGTCAACGTGCATGGGTGTGGATGCTTCTTTTTCTCCACACCTTCAACATGAAGTTTAATTGGTAATATTAATTTTTTCAAATATATTTCAATATATTTTGTTTATTAATAAATACGTATTTAAAAAAAAGAGTTTTTCATGTTATACATAACTGTAACAGTCATAAAAAAACTTGAACTTTATTTTGTTAATAATAACCACCTTGCATTCCACCAAATCCTCCTGGCATTCCTCCTCCAAATCCACCTTGCATTCCTCCATTTGGATTTCCACCAATCATGTTATCAAGCATCATGCCCATTGGACCTTAAATTAATAGAAAAAAGAAGAAATTTAAAAAAAAAATTCTATTAATAACTCACTATGTAATCCTCCTGGAACGAAACGATTAATGGCCCAATCTGAAGCCATTTCTTGTACTCCACCACCAAATCCTCCCATGCCACCCATGCCTTGCATGCCCCCCCATGCCACCCATACCCTGCATGCCACCCATGCCACCCATACCCTGCATGCCACCCATGCCACCCATACCCTGCATGCCACCCATGCCACTATGATGATGATGATGGTGTCCACCAAACATTTTTATTCAAACAAAAAAGTTTTATTTCAAAAGAATAATTTTTATGAAAAACTCAGTTGTATTTATATAGGTATTTTTAATTTACGTCATTTGAGGAAAAAACAAAAACTAATCAAGCATAACTCATTACCAACTGAAAACTAATGACGTTGTTAGTTTGTTTTTGTCAAACACTATATTTTCACAGTAATCAAAACAAAAAAAGGCATAACGCTATTAAGTATTTCTCAATAAAATCACGTAAAACTTTTTCTTATATTCAAATTTATGTCATCCATGAAAAAACATGACATAAACATATTTTTTTTTCTTATATCTATTTGTAAATTAATTCGAAAAGAAATTAATTTCTTCCTACAAACTTACTTTATGATAAAATAAGTCAATGATTGTGATGAAAATATCTTTCTTAAAGTCTCCTTATCTTTTATTTAAAAGTATGCTTCTTTATCTCATCTATACGTTCTATAACAAGTAGTTAATCACTTTTTAAAAATATTTATTTACTAAGAGAGGAACAAAAACATAGCAATATCATTTTTTTAGAGAAACTTGCTCTGTAAGTTTCTCAAGTATAAATCGTCAGTTCATCTTTGTTCTATAGACTCAAGTTTTTTGCCTATTTATTAAATAACACAGCAACTATTTTTAGTTAACCATTATCTGACAAATACGTTGGACAATAGTGTGATTTTTTTTGAGCATTTTTCTATTGAATAAGCAACTGTAAAGACACGAGTAACAGAATTGCAAACTTTCAGTTAAGGAAGAAAGTTTAAATTTTATTTATTAATAGAAATCAATGATCTCTAAATAGTTTTAATTATTTGATTTGGTATGAATTTATGAATATAATCAAGTATCAGATGAGTTCAAAATCAGGCATTCTATAAAATGACAACTAATATTCATAGAACTTAAAAGAATGAATTAAACTCTCGACTGAATTTTCTATCAAGACGTCATTAATGTATTTTTTGTTAGATATCGCATTTCTTTGTACTCCATCGAAATTTTCATAGCAAATAGTCTATAACATACATCTCGCAGTTGATCGTCGATATCCCTCCGATCCGTCATTGTCAACATGCGAAAGTCTTCGCACATGAATAGACCGATGAAAATAACGAACTCATCTCTCGAGACTGCGCCTTAGGTGGTAGTCTTATATGTAGCTGTGTATTAGTAATTCCTCTCGCATTCATGTAATTTTTTTAAGCATTGATTTACTAAGGAACGTTACACTGTCTTATTTAATTTGACTCTCGCTTCAGTCGAGAGAATAATTTCATTTGTTCACGACGTGAACAAATAAATCTGTACAGAGATATAGTTTATTTGTTTTGATATAATTCAGTAATGTTAAAGACATGCAATTAGAATCAATGGAAACTATTTGTAATAAATAACCTGTCTTTTAGAAACTATAATTTATTATCATCAATTGATTAGTTTTATATATGATCGATTCAAGATATATCTATACAAAGTAAATAGATTTTATTTTAAACTACGATTCAAATACGAAATGAACCTAAATTTATATTTGTCATTTGTAATTATTTCTAACCAATAATGAAATATATATATCTCATAGCGACCTCTTGCTAAGAACTGATTATAACGAACGGACAAACGTTAATTTAATCGTTAAAAATGTTGAATTGTAAAAGTGAAGAAAGTAATTTTGATGAAAATGATTTTTCATCAATAATTGGATCAAGTCTTCGAAATGTTATTGAAAAAAGTGTAACAGATCTTGTATTACCTTATAGAATCTTATCTCTTTCACATTTATCATCATGGAATACATTTCAAAAAGATATTACTCAAATTTTAAAACGAAATTCAACAACAAATGAAGTTTGTTTTTCTTATCAAAATATATTTGTTTTTCTTATTAAAATATTCTTTTTTTCTTCTAGGATTTTATTCTTCTGAATTATTTTGATTCTCATAGAAATTATTTTAATGAAAAACAAAAAGAAAAACATTCGTATTTTCAATCTTTAATTAATTATCCAATGAATTTTATTCCAATAAAATCAGATTTTGATCGTTTATGTCAATTCATGTAAATTTATTCAATAATCAAATGCTTTTTTTTCATAGATGTACATAAATAATACTTTTAGGTAGAATGTTAACTGTATTTTTGTTTTATGAAATAATAAATCATATATGAAAAAAAGCATAGGGATATATCTTACTTTTTTTATTTCCTAATTTAAAAAAGATTTCTATTTTTTAAATGTAAAACATCTGAAAAAGTCTCATTTCTTTTGCAATCTCTGTCGAACATAGTAACATACATACAAATATGATATTTATCTTTTAATACTCTTTTATTTATATATCAACAATTCGTTTTAGTTTTCAATTGAATTTCTTTGAGATGAACTTTAATGTAAAAGTTTTATTTAGACATGATTTACCAACGGATCTTTGGTATCCATCTATAATAATTTCTCTATATTGATTGTGCTACTATATTATTGAATACACTTATACTATTGAAAAAATTGAATCAACCAGATCTTTATTCAGCTATTGCCAAAGATTATATTTTTAATGGAAGTACATTAGCTAAATTGTCTAATGTTATTCAAATTTCTGGTCCTTCTTCTCAAATTCAATATTGTCATAATGAGGCAATCGAAGAACAATTTCTAGAAGATCTTACAAAACAAGATCATTTTCTAATTGTTAATTATTAGAGACAGTATTATGTAAAAGAAAAAAAGTATATTTATCGAAGTAGACATTTTAGTTTAATTGGTGAATATGATGAAAAAATAGATAATCTTCTTATTTTAGATTTAAGTATAGCACGATTCTTTCATCATTGGCTATCATTAAAACATCTAATAAGAATCATGTCGACATATCATACAATGACATCAATCTATAGACGAGATTTAATTACTAATCATTTAAAATAGATCAAAAACCAGTTTTATAATAGAATCATCTTCTAATAAACTTCATTATTTTATTTAATAATTATTTAGAAATGTTTTCTTTTAATTTCGTGTAATAGATTGAATACTTTCTTCACTACTCAAATCATTTTGAACAAAAAACAAAAAGATTCGTTAAAATTTTGATTTCCACTATAGATATATATAATTTACAGTGATAATAATAATATCAGTATCAATGTATTTACAATAGTGAGATAAGATAAATAGAGTGTATCTTAAAAGTTTTAACAGTGGAACAAAATATTATAAAATTCTCCTATATTTTCCTAATAAAATAAAAAATAAATTCTATTAGAGTTTTACAACAATTCCAATACAATATTTAGACGTAATTATGGAAATATGAGCCGTTCTGTTATGTCTTATGTTAATAAATATTTTGATCGTAAGTCTTAAAGAAAACGATGAATTTCACACATGAAACGGAATTTTTTTCTTGAAAGATCCATCATTAGAAAATATATCGTCAAGGGAATTGATGGAACAACTTTGATTTCTTCAAATGAACTCCGAATTTCTTTTCAAATAATTGTAGAACCTTTCATTCTTATTCATTATAACATCATACGTTAAGAAGATAAATAAATAATTTATTCATATGATTGATTTTCATTTCAAGAAAAACAAAGTATTATCATAGGAAAATTCAAACAAGAATCGATCTTTGAAATACAGATAGTACTCATCTTTTACTTGATTCTATTAGAGAGAAAATCGAAATATTTTGAGAATACACTTGATGTTCTAAATGCTTATTAAATTTATTATTTCAATGAGTTCATTTTAATTAGAGCTCTTATATTAAACACATGCGTAAGAGTCTCTCCTATGTTTAAAATAAAAATAAGTTCTTTTATTGATTTGTCACGCAATACAATAAAAGAAAAAGAAAATTGTTTGTTTGTTTTTTTCTTAAATAAATTCTGAATAAGACATTTAATAAAACAAAAAAAGAATTTTTTTTTTTCTAAAATTAAATATCTGTCGGAATATTTGTTGGTTTTCGAATAATTAATGGTGAATTTTGTGTTTTAATTTGTTTGAGACTAATTTGTCTTGTTATAGAATTTGTATTAGTTTTTAAATTCCATTTATTAATACAAAATGATGGTAAAATAAGTTGAATCATTTCCATTCGAAATTGTTGTGACATAGAACAATACATAACAAATGTTATAAATGATGAACTAATTGATGTTATATCCCAAAAATCTCCCAAGATATGATAATAGTAATCATATTTTTTATCAATATCCTTTGCAACTAATAAAATTCCTTGTGGAAGTTCAACAAAAACAGTACATAATGTTATTAAAACAAGCATTGTTGTTGTTCTCATTTCACGTTTTAAATTTGATGAAGAATTCATTGATGAACAACGACGACGAAGACGTTCACGTAATTTTCGTGCAATACGAATATTTAATATTAACAAAACACTAAAAATGATTAAGATAATAACAGGAGAGATTTTAAAACATATTGCTATGATTCGTAGTGAAATATTTTGCAAATGTTTATCACTTGGTGGACTTATCCAATACACAATTTCTGTTGAATTATTTTCATAAGTTTGTGGTAATAACATATGTGCAGGATAAGAGATAACACTATATAATATATAACTTGGTATCATTAATAAACATACTATAAGACAAACTAACCAAGCTAATATTATTATATGTGTAGAATTAACTGATACTTGACTTGGCTTTGATATTATTGTATAACGAATCTAAACAAATTTTTTTTCATTTATTAAATAAAAGAAGAAAAAAAAAATGTAATATCTTTTTCGAGACTTACAATAGCAAGAAGACAAGTGTGCCATAGAGCAATTGAATGTGCTGTTACACCAATATTTGAATGAAATATTGCAAATCGTACCCAAAATTGTGATTGACCAACGAATGGATTTGGATCATGAAGAATGTAAAAATATAATGAATAAATATTATATGAGAATAATACAATTGTATCAAAAAATGCAACATGTTGAAGAATTAAATTTGTTGGTGTTTGAAAATTTTTTCGATTTAATATTATTATTGTTACTATACTTGTTAAAATACCTAATATTGTTATTGGAAATACTATTCGACCATGAATTTGAGCATAACCTTCACTAAATCGTATAAGAAGGTCACGAGCACGTGAATCATTTGAATTCATTATTTGATTTTCCAATTTACCATTCTAAAAAATATCAAATATCAACTTTTTATTCGAGAAAAACAAAGAGTTTTCTTTTTAATAATGATCTAACACAATAAGCGTACTTCTTACCGGATTCTTTTCATAAAAATCTCTTTCTATTTAAGAAAAAAAAAAAGTAAATTCTAATCGGAAATTTGAAAAGAAAATATTATATAATGTGATTGATAATTCTATAAGATGAAAAGTGAAAGAGAAAAGAAAAAAAAGCAAATGTTAATATAGATCTACTCTTTAAGGATGCTTTCAAAGAAAAGTTTAGATGTGTTTTGCCTTTAGGCAATCAGTCATGCACCGAATCAATCATGACATCCATTAGATATCAAATCAAAAACTATGACGGAAATGAGAAAAAGAAAAACTCTCTCGTTTTTTTTCATACAAATATTTTCTTCTTTCTATAATATCAACTAATTTAATACCTACCTCCACCTTTTTTTTTAATTCAACAAAATAAAAAGAACAAGATTTCTTCTTTTTTTTTTGTTGTTTTTCTATCAATTATAATGATAAACGAAACTCTTTCATTATCATCAATAATATTATTAAAACACGTTGCACTTCTTCTTCTTCTTAATAAGAATAGAAGAAAAAGACAAATTAGATATCTAATATAATTACGTATTGTCTTTTCAGTAAGACAAGAGAAGAGAATTTGAAATTATCCGGATCTAGATTTTATTTCTCTATACTCTATTCTCTCTTTCTTTCTTTCTTTTTCTCTCCAATGATTTATATCCAATAAGAATGTTTTATCTGAATTATCCTAATTGCATTTCATGTCTATTGATCACCTACATATATATAGAAATATATTCTTATTAAATTATTCTTAAAATATAAATATCTTTTCATATAATTGATTCTCTATATAACAGTACTTAGAGATTTTTTTATAAATTAACCTAATTAAATTTATTTTATTACAACATTTTAGATAACAAATTTCAAATCAATACGTTTTTTTATTATAAAATAAAAAGTAAAAATATCTATACCTCCATAGAATAATTGTCATTCTAATACATTTCTTTTCAATCATAACAAACAAATAATTATATTCCAAATTTTTGCTAAAATGTCTTTTTTTGAAATAAAAAAAAGTAATAATAATAGAAAAACAAGTTTTTATTATCTAAATCTTTTGAAATTGTCTAATTGAAGGTTTATTTAAATACTAGACGAGTTAAAAATGTTTCTCTTTTTATGTCATTCATTTGTAAGAAATTTCTTTTATTTTTCTACTTATTCATTAAATTAATCTCTTCTCTTCTCTTCTCTTATTCACTTACTTCTTTTTCTCTAGTTAATTATATCTTTTCCCTTGATACAAAAAAACAATTTTTGTCTACAATTCAATATTACTTTTTCTTTTGTGACAATTCAAAGATCTTTATATTGAATAAATACACATTAATATTAGCTAAAAAGATCCCTTTCAGATTATCTTATTAATCTAATTAAATCAATTAAACAAATAACAATCATACGAAATATACTTTTTATGAACTTTTTCTCATATTTCTATACGAATGAGTACAAATCTCTACTAGGATAATATTCATTTGATTGTATCTCATTACGACTATTAATATGAGACACAAAATGTACTCTCTCCTATGTTTCAAATGGATTTGCGAAATTTGATAGACACTATTAGATCATATGGAAATTTTCTATAGTTACCTTCATGGAAAATAATATTTAATGCACCCATGGACAAAAAAAGGTAAGAAAATATCAGATTAAAATTGATATTCTTCTAAAAAATTGACAGAAATATTGATTAGAATCCACAAAATCAAATTTGTTTTCTTACACAATCAAAATAATCGATTAAATCGACTTGTTTTTGTAAAAATCCTCATATTCCATTACATTCATAAAAAATATTTAATCCATTTTAATCATCACTTTAATTAAAATAATTCCATTATAATTCATTTTCTCATTTCGTTTTTATATAAAATATAATATTGGAATTAAATTCAATTCTAAGAAATAAAATAATAGACACTGTCAATAAGGTATTTATATACAAATATCATTCAATTTGGTTTTTCATTG
The DNA here is from genome assembly GCA_905250115.1 of Adineta steineri. NCBI lineage: Eukaryota > Metazoa > Rotifera > Eurotatoria > Adinetida > Adinetidae > Adineta > Adineta steineri. The sequence continues at coordinate 304,492 of CAJNOI010000056.1, read as the reverse complement.
CATATAACGCTTTTCAAAAATTTTACTAAACAATCACACTGGGTTACACATAAAAAAATTTGATGAAAATAACTGTTTCTTTTTACAGATATGAATACATAGACTTAAGTATAAACACAAAAACAATAATAAATTTAGATGAATTACTCGATATTTAATTAACAATGAATTAATATTGAAAAAATTCGACGATCTTGGAATTTTTTTGATAATAAATTACTAATCATTCATTGTTTTGATTTTTAATAGAAACACATTAATAAATGTAATTATAATATAAATATACTTACTTTAGAAAAAAAGTAATTATTATTTCCATTTAATAATTGAATATTATGAAACAATATGATTTTGGTACTAAATAAATAAACAATTTTAATTATTTATAATCTGAAAAGTTTTTTCGAATATTTAACTCATTGTGACACTATTTGGGATATTTCTATCTCATTTTCGATTATGATTTTAGCCGTTTGACACTCATACTCGTATAAAATCCAATCCCACTGTTGTTAACTAATTAGATCATATGGAAAATTCTTGAGGGAATTAATCTCTTCTCATCCATATTCTACTGTAAAGTAAATTAGGAAAATGTTATCTATACTCGAACAAATATATTTACCAAGAGAATAATAATTGAATACTTACAAAATCTATAAGTGATTTTTACACTTACAATTCTAATGTCAACACTCATCATATGAATTAATCATATGATAAACAACGAAACAGCTGGATTTTATATAGAATTTTTATGTGAATATATTTTTAACAAATGTTGATACTTAAGAATATTGCTCAATATTCGTCTGATTAATAGAAGTACTCATGAGAAGAATTTATAATTTTATTAGAAAGACATTTTTTCTTTTTCTATCAATCTTAGATTTTCATTGCAACAATCATTTTAATAGAATATTTTCTTTTATCATCTAGTTATATAATAAAATTAGAAATTCTCAGCACGAGTATCAACATTTCTTTTTTCTTATATTCTAACAATAAATCATATATTTAATAGAATTATTTTCTCGTTATTCTATAGTTAATTAATATTTAAGTATATCAATACTTCTCTCTAACCATAAAAAAAACTATTTAAACTTTGAAAATATTTTATTAATTTATTTATTCAATTAATGTTGAATATAAAAAAGAAATCTTAAATATCTATTACTATTGCTACTCACTTGAAAATAAAAGACAGTTAGATATTTTTTGATTAACTTCCGATAGGACGAAGATGAAGAGATGTTTTTTTTGTCACCGTTGAAAAAAAGCGATGAAGATGCATAGACACTTAGATGAAAACATTTCTCTAACTTTTTTTCTTCTAGAACTATTATAGAAAGCTTTTAGAAAAAGAGTATGTCTCTTATCAACACCATATCAATTTATTGATTACCGCGAGCGTTCTACAACTATCACAAAAACAACTACACAATTATGGAAAGATTCAATCTCTAACTACGACTAATAACATATTTTACTCATCAAAATATAGTTGATTACCCTAATTTCCTTTTGCATAAAACATCAACAACAAAAGTTTTTGTTTTAAATATCTGGCTACAACTCTCAGGAAAGTAGTTCCAAAGATCTTTTTACACAAGTTTCGATGTGTCTTCATTATCTCTCTTTTGAATGTTGCAAAGCTATTAAAACAATACCCCCATTCATCTTTTATGTTTAAATATGCAGTAGAATGAGCATACCTCGATTAGCAATTCAATATATATATATGTTGATATTTGAGAACAATGAATAGTATAGTCAATACAATGATTATTGATTTGAAAAGGATAAAATAAAAGATATAAATATTTTAACTGTTCAATGATCGGAAAACAAGAAAATACTAATAAAAACTAAGTTTTATAATATTCTTTCATAAAAAACAATAAATACATTTGAAGTACGTATCTATTCATAGAAAATAATCAACATTAATTAACAACATTTTATTCATATCAATAAAATACTTTTCATTATTATATCTTGTTTTGTAATTCAACTCAAAACTTGTAAAAGAAATTGTGTAAATCATGATCTTTTAATTAAATTTATTTTGTTTGACAATAGAAAATTAGTAAGATTTAGACTAATAAAAGTGATATATCGATTATGCCAGAATGTTTTTTTTTTATGATTTTTTTAGTGTTCTATAGATTTGTTCTTTCTTTTTTCATTGATTGATCGATTTTTGAAAAGAACGAAAAAGAAGAATTTTAATAAAGTTTGTGACAACGAATGAAATTTGAAAGGAATGCCATCTATCGTTGAGTGACCTTTACCTGTACACGGAGTCTAATTGAATGATGAAGTTCGAAAAAAAAAGATGGCTGAGTGATTGAACTCATTCATTGTGGTTTGTCCCCTTTTTCTTTTTCCTCTTTAAGAACAATGTTACTCCTATTTATTGTATTGATTTATTTACCTGGAACTGGTTTGTATTAAAAATAAAAAATTAATTTAAATAAAAATAAACTTTTAATATAGATGGAATAAATGGTTGTACACTTGATCGACCATTATTAGGAGAATATTATTCTTATGAAAATGGCCTTGAAACTCATTCATCATTTAAGGAAAGTGGAGATATTGAACGACGTTTTTATCGAAGAGAATCAGGTGCTGGTGCAACAAGAAAAGATACTGGTGGTCTTTTAGTTAATGAAGACGTTGGAGAATGTTTTCAATTAACTCTTAAACAAAATTATTATGAACTGATTTATAGAGACAAGTAAGTTTATTTAAATCAATAGAAAATAAAATTATTTTTTATTTTTTTCAAAGATCTCAATCTTGTTTTCAATGTTATCAAATGTTTAATCGAACAAAAAATGTTCTTCAAATGAGAAAAAGTACTTTGTCTTTATTTTTATAAGAGAAAAAAAAAACAAATATTTTTTAATTTATAGGTTCCTGCGGTGAAACAACATCTTTAGTTTCAAATCAAATGAATTTTAATGAATTATGTCGATCAATTGATGATCAAAGTGAATTTATTACACTTTTTTGTAAGTTTTATTTTTTCTTTAGAAATTTCAATGAAACTATTTTTAATTTTTTAGCAAAAACTTATTCTGCGGAAGAATGTCGTCGAACAATCTATGGAACATTTCATTTTACATATGAATTTCGTGAAGGTGGAATTGGTATTTGTGATAATCCATCATCACGTTTAATATCGTGTCCAGATCCAGGTACACCATTTGAAGCTGTTAATGAACGTTTTCGTATGAGATATGGTTATTGTAAATATTTAACATCATCATTTGATGCTGATCAATTAAATCAATGTCTTGGCTCTTGGTTAACACCTGATGGAAATATTATAACTGCTATTGCTAATGAACGTGTTGGATCGGAACGTTGGTATGATAAATTTCGTTGTATGTTAACAAGACAAGATCAACCACAATGGTTTGCCAAATCTTTATTTGCTGAATGTTCATCATTATCAAGTCCAACTGATGGACCAGAGAAAGTTATTATTACACCTGTTATTCCGGAAGAGGTCAGTACCAATCTTTTATTTGCATATTTTATTAAAAATAGTCCTATAGAATATTCAGAATATAACTATTTATTAAGTAATCATATGCTAGATTAAATCCCTTTCATAGTATTTTTTTTGAGTTTTCTCCGTTATTTATATTTCAACTTTTAAGATTTTAGTTTTTGATTCTTAATAAACCATATAATTTTGTTTTGTTTAGCCCATCGCATCTTGTTTCTTTCCAAGTAATTTAACTGGTCAATGGCTAAATACAGCTAATGTAAATGCTCGTGTATTAATAAATGCAACACATATACATGAAATAGCCAAAGTTAATAATCGTGGTTGGTTAAGAGAAACATATTATGTCTGTCAACAAACTTCTCGTAGTCAATATTTAGTTAAAGCTGTTACAAAAGGAGAATGTTTCTCATATTATATTTGCTTCGATTTCAAAGATCGTCATCATAATATTTTAAGATATAGAAAATCAAAATCATTTATGGCAAATTTATATAAATTATTTCCAAATCGTGATCCATTTTATGAAGTTTGTTCATGGACTAGTTTTGGAAATGATGCTAATTGGAAATATCAACTATTTGTATTGGATCCGCCAGCACCAATTGAATGTCCATTTACCGGTATGTGGACATTTAAACAAGTTGGACAACCAAACTCTTTAATTCAAACACGTATTCGTGGTGGTGTAACCCCACGACCACGTGATCATGGGTGGTATATAACTTGTGATCCACAATATATGGTATCACAATGGTCAATATGTGGTGATCAAACAAAATCAATGTTTGCAGATCGTGAATATTGTCGACAATTAGATCCATATGGCACACCCATTGGTGTTTATGAACAACCAGATTATATTTATCAATGTGCTGGATATTGGAGAGAAGATTCCCGATCAATGATGGTGACATATGATCGTGATGATCCATATATAAATTATAAATGTTGGGTTTATGAAAGAAGAGATTTGACAACAATAACATTATCAAGATCAGCTGGTTCAGCTTGTGGTTTTAATCAAACATCTGAAAGTTATAAACCAGAAGATGGTGCTGATCTTGCTGTGACACTTATTGAAGCAGAGCGTATTCGTAAGTTAATCTTAATCTTAAATTAATAAAATAAACGTAAATTTTTTAATTAAATTAGATGATGATTGTCCAATTCGTTATGATGATGGTCGAAATGTATTTGTTGATTTAGAAGAATTTAATTTTTATTATGCCAAATCATCAAAATGTGCAATTGATAAAATTGTTTTTCTTTTGTTATTTGTTTTATTGTTTTTGTTTAATTAATCAAATAATCGGTTTTTTTTTACTCAGATAATTCTTACTCATTCCATTGTCAGATATAATCATTTGGTTTTTTTTCGTTTTGTTTGTATATGAAATTATTTGTCAGATAATTCTTTTGTTACTTTTTCTATTAATTAAAAATAAAATAAATATCTAGATTAGAATTCTTTTACTTTTACAATATCTTTATAAGTTCTATTATTTTCTTTTTTTAGATCAATTAAAATCTTCTTGAAAATCCTCTGAAAATTCTTCATTCCAAAGAATATCATTTTTATCTTTAATCTATTCAATTTAAGTTTTAATAATGAATGAGAAAGATATAAAAAAAAGGAATAGATGTAATTGTACAATGTTAATGGTTGTTTTATGACTTAGTTTTTCTTTTTCTGTTCTCTCGTTGGAATTTATAAATAGTAATAAAAAAAAGTCCGAACTTTTATATATATTTTTTAGATGGTTATAATGTTAATGATAAGACCATTAATATTATTATTTCTAATATTAATCAATGAAAAAGGTTTGAATAAAATAAATTTATTTAAAATAAAATTATTTGTTTTTTTTTCTTTTTGTAAAATTAGTAAAAAGTCAACTTCGATGTACATTTGATCGTCCATTATTAGGAGAATATTATTCATATGAAAATGGTCTTGAAACTCATACATCATTAAAAGAAAATGGTGATATAGATAGACTTTTTTATCGTCGTCAATCAGGTCTTGGTGCTACTGCAAGTATTATAACAATTCTTGATAATCATGCACTTGGAGAATGTTTTCGTCTTGAATGGAGAGAAAATCCTTTTGATCATGCTTCAAAACATCATTATGAACTTATTTATCGAGATAAGTAAGTTTTTATTTCTAAATAAAATAAATATTCAATTCTTTTTTATTTTCTTATTATTTAGAGAAAAATCATGTTATCAATGTTATCAATTGTATAATCGAACACGAAATATTGTTCAAATACGAAAAAGTGAATGTAATGAAATAACTTCCATTGTAACAAATCAAATGAATTTTCAAGATCTTTGTGCAAGTATTAGTTTAGATGCTGATTTTGATACATTATTTTGTGAGTTAAATTTATTTTTCTTATGTAAATATATATTTTATTTCTTATTTAATTAGCAAAAACTTATTCTGCTGAAGAATGTCGTGCAACTATTTATGGAACATTTCATTTTACATATGAATTTCGTGAAGGTGGTATTGGAATATGTGATAATCCAATTTCACGTTTAGTTTCTTGTCCTGATCCTGGTACACCATTTGAAGCTGTTAATGAACGATTTTGGATGACATATGGTTATTGTCGTGATCTTGTTTCATCTATAGATGCTCAACCACTTTATCAATGTTTGGGTTATTGGATAAATGATAAAGGTGATATATTTACTGGAATAGCAAATGAACGTGTTGGATCAGAACGTTGGTATGATAAATTTCGTTGTATGTTAACAAGACAAGATCAACCACAATGGTTTGCCAAATCTTTATTTGCGGAATGTTCACGATTATATTCTCCAACTGATGGACCGGAAAAAGTTATTATTACACCAATTATTCCTGAAGTTCCAACACCAACTTGTTTTTTTCCCGATAATTTTACAGGAGAATGGGTTAATACAGCTAATGTTAATGCAAGAACAATAATTAATGCAACACATATACATGAAATATCTCAAGTTAATAATCGTGGTTGGTTAAGAGAAACATATTATGTTTGTCAACAAATAAGTCGACAACAATTTTTAGTTAAAACAGTTACAAAAGGAGAATGTTTTTCATATTATATTTGTTTCGATTTCAAAGATCGTCATCATAATATATTAAGATATAGAAAATCAAAATCATTTATGTCAAATGTTTATGATGATTTATCAAAACGTGATCCACTCTATGAAGTTTGTTCATGGACAAGTTTTGGAAATGATGCCAATTGGAAATATCAAGTTTTTGTCTTAGATCCACCAGCCCCTGTTGAATGTCCATTTACCGGTATGTGGACATTTAAACAAGTTGGACAACCAAACTCTTTAATTCAAACACGTATTCGTGGTGGTGTAACCCCACGACCACGTGATCATGGGTGGTATATAACTTGTGATCCTCAATATATGGTTTCGCAATGGACTATTTGTGGTGATCAAACGAAAGCTATGTTTGCTGATCGTGAATATTGTCGACAGCTGGATCCATATGGAACACCCATTGGCGTATATGAACAACCAGATTATATTTATCAATGTGCTGGTTATTGGAGAGAAGATTCTCGATCATATTTAATAACCTATGATCGTGATGATCCATATATAAACTTTAAATGTTGGGTTTATGAACGAATGGATTTATTTAAAATTTATTTATCAAGATCAGCTGGATCATTTTGTGGTTTTAATCAAACATCTCAAAGTTATAGTGCAGAAGATGGTGCTGATCTTAAAATTGAACTTGATGAAGCAGAGCGTATTCGTAAGTTAATCTTTATTTTATTAATTAAACGTAAATTTTTTAATTTCAATAGATGATGATTGTCCAATTCGTTATGATGATGGTCGAAATCCATGGCAAGTTGTTGATGAATTTTTATTTTATTATGCATCATCAACAATAATTATTCCGTCCTTTTTTCTTAATCTATTTCTCATTTTGTTGATTCTCAATATATAATTATCAGTTATATAACAGTGACAAAAAAACTTCTTTTACAATTTTCGTTTTTTATATAATCATTTATCATTTTTTTTTTATTTGTACATTCCATATTTGAATATGACAGTTTTAGTGATTTTGTTTTTCTGTGTTTTTTTTAATCATTTGTACAAAAATTTCTGATATAGATGTTTGTTTTTGTCGATAGAAATATCTAATAAATATTAATAATAAGATCAAACTAATATATTATTTCGATGGAAATCTTAAAAGATTAAGAAATGATCAATCATGCAAATAAAAAGTATTTCTTAAGACATTTTATTTTTAATTTCGAATTCTTTTCTCTATCTTATATTATTAAATATCATGTTGAACTTTATTTCTATGAAATCTTATTAAGTATAAATAAATAGTTTCAAGAAATCTTTTAAAAATCTTAATATTCATCATTGATGAGTCTTCTGAATATTTTTCATTAAGAAATACTTGAAAGGTTCTTCTTCCATTAAATAGAACACATGAAGTGTTTGATTAAAATTGTTATTTTATAAAAATATCTTTTTCTAGAAAAAACAAAGTAAAACAATGATCAGTTGATATAGAAATGAATCGTACTATTTAAAGTTCATTTCGACATATATTTTTCTTTCTTAAAAATAAACAGTTCTAATAACTCATATGATTTTAATTGAACTAATTAGAAAATTGTACTGTAATATGATTTTATTCCTTCCTGAAAGAAAATCAAGTAAAATTGGTAGAGAATATGTTGTCCTTTCTCAACATTTGATTCTTGTTAATATTGAATAATAATATATAATTATAAAAAAACTAAAGTTCCGATTAGATATCTAAATGACAATAATTAGCTTATTACAAATAATTATTCAATTTGCTTATTTCGATAAAAATGAATATTTCTTCTTATTTTAACTTCTAATCTTTATTTTCCAAAGAATTTTATTAAAATAATCTATAAGAAATTTTGTGAAAGAAGTTCAAATTAATCGAAGTGAAATTTAAGAAAGACAAAAAGATGATATTGAGTATAATATGCATAATCCTAATATGAATAGAAAAGTAAAATAATACAGATTTGTTGAAAATTGATTAGGTGTAAATAATTTTTAATAATAAAAAAGTCAATTAGAATCTATTATTTTGTTTAAAAAAATTCGATGAATGTTTTATTAGTTAGTTGCTTATTTTTTATTTGAAAAGGTTGTTAATTCATTGATATGTGTAGTATTTTATTTTTTCCGGTATATGAAAAGTGAGTGTCTTTTCCGATTGAAAGAAGAAGAAGAAGAAGAAAGTTCTTCGAGAACAACATCATTAATTTTCTTAATAAGGAGAGAATCACAAAAAAATCTTCTCTAGGACAAATCTGACGAGAGAACATCCGACAACTTAAACCAAGAAGAAAATTTTCCTTCTTTTTCTTCTTCTTCTTCTTCTTCTTACTCTGAAAGTATTACTAAACAATATTAGAGATTTAATCTTATTATTTCCTACTCAAATATCAAATCTAAAAATTTTATTTAAATTATTTTTCAAAAAAAAAATAAATGAAAACTTCAATTATTGTCTTTTGTCAGTGTTATTAATGATAAAAGGAATAAGTAGAGTGTTACCATTAAAAGGAAATGATATAGATGAAAAATTGAAAAAGATCTTGTCCTTCACTCATTTATTTTCTTATTTGACTGTCTTAGTCAAAAGGATTGAATGAAGAAGAAGAAGAAGAAGAAGAAGAAAAAAAGAATGAGATCTATTTTCTAATTTTTTTTCTTCTTTTTCTCATCAACTAAAGGAAACTACAAAAATGAAATAAGACGAAGAAAAAGAAAAAGAAAAAAAAAAAGTTGATGATTAACGAGCATTATCTATAGAAGCGAGATGATATACATCATTAATTGATCTTAAAGAAATTGTTCAACTATTGAAACATTTCAATGAAAATAAAAGAAAAGAGCCGTATTTTATTAGTTTTTAATGTTTAACATTTGTTATGTCATCGACTGGTGCAAATATTGATAATCCATTAGAACTTATTCAAAAAACATATAATTTACAAACAACAGCAACAGCAACAACAAATAATCATGAAAATATCTCTCAATCTCGTTCTTCAATTGCCAAAGTTTCAACTCGTCAACCATCTCGAAGAACATCTGTTCATGATATACATGAAGTAACCAGAGATGATCTTAATAAGGTTAGATAAATTATTTTTTTCGAATTATAAAAATAAAATTTTTTTGATTTTTTATTTATTTGAATAGATAGTAGCTGATATTCAAGGAAATTTATCTCGTTTAAAATTTTTATTAGAAACAATAGTATCTGCTCCATCATGTCGAGAAGAATTTTTTAAATTAAAAGATCAATTATTTACGAGAATATCAGAATTTATTTCGAAATTATCTACTGAATCAACAAGAAGGTTTTCTTTTATTTATTAAAATAAAATAAAATAAAATTCTTTTTTTTTCTTTCAAATTTCCAGAGGATCAATAACATCAAAAACCAATTCATCAAGTTTAATATCATATCATCCTCAACATCTTGTTTATTGTATTGAATATTTTCGTAGTGAATTAGTTAAATCGAAATATTTATTTTCTTCATTAACATCATCATCATCCATTGGTACAGCTACATTAAATAGTACTCAAGTCAAACCTGTTATTAATGATTTTATTATTGATCAACCTACTGAAGATAATCAAGATATGCAAGCAACACCAGATTTAATTCAAATAAAAAAGTTTCTTTTTTTTGATTTTATTTCGAAAAGAAAAATAAATTGTTTTGAAATATATTCTTTTAGAGATATATCAACTTTAGAAGGATATGCACATGATTTAACTCAACGTTATTATAGTCAAATACCTGATTGGCATACTTTAGGTTAGTTTTGTTTTTTATTTGAAAATAAAATTTTATTTTTTTCTATTAATTTAGATGGAACATCAAACGAAGCAGCAAATAAAACTGAAGGAATGACTATAAATCGTTTACGATTAATTCCATTAAATCCTAAACTTTCAACAACATCTTCATTAGCATCATTTGATGATTCGAATATATGCAGTCGAATTTATCAAAAATGTCAAAATATTTGTTGCCTCTGTACACCACATTATATCTAAAAACAATTTTTATTTTATTTATTTATTGATGCAGGCGTCAATTCTTATTTGCAAAATTTCTTCTTCTTTTTTATCATCAAAATTTATTTTAACATAAAACTTTCCTTCTTTTTTTCTCTCTCAACAAAATTATTCAATCGAGGTGCAAAAATATATTTCTTTCTTTTTAATACAAATAAATATTTATTATTTCCTCACTATTTCATCTTTGCATTTTTTCTTATTTTTTTGAAAAAATACTGATTCTTAAATTTTTATCGGAAGTAAATAATATAGAACATTCTGAAGCAAGTATTTACCACAAAGCATAAAGAATTTCGTAAAATGCCTGATAATCAGAACTTATTATGAATTGCTAACAAAAGATCTTTTATCATTTATAAATAGTAGTTTCTAGTTTAATAAGCAACCTATATATAGACTTTCTTAAGAACTTAGCTATTCCAAGTATTTTCAAGTATGTTACAGATCTCGATAGTCTTTCAAGAGATCGAATAAACATTATTCGACATTCTGTTCACCGTAAAGTTATGTTTCGCCTAATAATTTAGAAGATTTGTGGTTGAACAACACAAAGAATGTTTGAAAAATCTCATCGATGTTCTAAGAGCTTGCAAAAATGAAATATTTCGCTGAAGCATTTTGGCAAAAAGAGAAAGTCATTGATTTGAATTACACTACTTTCGACAGATAACGAGAGTAACAGATTACTCTCATCAAACTATGTACTTTTTTATTGAAAAAATTGCTCTCTACTCGTTTCGAAAACTTAGAGAAAAGTTGTTAAAAAATGATAATCGTTTGATTTTGATACTTTTTTTTAAATTGAATCGCTCTTTGCATCCAGTACAGAGTGTTTCATATATCTTGAACCGTTACAAAATTGAATTTCATGGAGATATAGAACAATGTTTAACCATTACTCACATATTAAGTCAAGCGATATGCTCGGTAAATGGTCTAAAGTATATGAAAACATTGCATGCGTAAAGAAAAAAATGGTCGTTTTCACATTGTTTTTATTCAAAACATTTAATAAATAGATTCTTTAATTGATTAGGATGTAGATACGGATGCGTGGAGAATGACGTATGGATGTAGGTGAAGATGAGTCTAACTATAAGATGAAGAAAGTATTCACACCCACGCCTTGGTTTTCATTTATAAAGTTTTACGAACTAAATAGATTTTCCTTATAACATTTTTTTATGAGACGTGATGTGCAGATTCTATATAGTATATGCTACCATTAATTGGACAAATATTACACAAACAACATGGAATAGCAAATGGTGGTTTACGTCAAAATTCTATTGGTAATCCATAAAGATTACTTTTTTTAAACCCAATCTATTTCACCGATATCAAAAAAAATAAACACAGGCTTTCGACAAATCAGTTTGAGCATCTTATTTAAAAAAACAACAATAAAGAATAAAAAAGAAAATATTTCTTTTCTTATCATATCTAATACAATAGCATGATGCTATAAAGTACGACTATCTTATACAATAATTAATTAATATTTCTCTAGTGATGATAATAACTAAAGATTTCGGATAGATTTTTGAAAATCAGTATGAAACTATTATTTTATTATTTACACTCTTATACGAATTCAATTCTTCATTAAGATGTACATAAAAATTAGTGGGGCTTGTGTAATGCACCAAATAAATTTTATTTTGTCCAATAGAATCTAGCATTTTCATTTTAATAACTTCAGCAAAAGAGAAAAAAACACATATATTAATTTTAATAAACATACTATCATAAATATGTTTATCATTTTTTTGTTCTGCTGATCGATCCATTCGATAATGTTCTATTTAATAGAAAAATTAATTTGATAAGTTTATAAAATTTTAGAGTTTTATCAAACCGAAATCTTTGTTGATTGTTTGTTTAGCTCCTTTTTTACTTATTTCAATTTCAAAGATTTCTGTTATTGAATTATAATTGATGAAGCGTGCATATATAGGGCCTTTATCTAATGTTTTATGAAATTCATCAATTGATGTTGATGGCCAACCATTTTTCGGTTTGATTATGTTGGATAATGTACAATGGTAAGCCATCCGGGGTGGTTGATTCCGAGCGCCATTTCCAGCGTCGTATAATGCACGAAACGACTAAAAACGGCTAAATTCGTGCAGGAAACGGCCGTGAACAAATGTCGTTTCTCACCAGTTGCCACCGTAATCCGTAAACCCAGATTTGTATAATGTGGTTTTACTGGAACGAAAACGGCGCCGTTTTAGGTCGTTTCCGGTGAATAACGAGGAACCATATCGATGCCGCTTTCTAACCGTTTCATTTCGTCGACTCTATCATAACTACTTAGGACGAGCATTACGATGATCGTATACGACGATGTAGGATCACAGTATACTGTGGTGTCCATGCCATCAGAATCAGAAGACATCGGCAACTACTCGTCAATTTTGGCGATAACATCGCGTATCTAAGTAAAAATATAATTATTTTATTTAAAAAAAATTACGGTTTATATATATGTAGACTAAAAAAACATTTTTTTTTGACAAAAGGCAATAGATTCTAATATATTGGCGGGATACGGTTTGGCAACGATGGAAAACGGTAGCTCTTACAACTGCCGTTTCATATGAGGCGGAAACGACTAAAGAAAACGACGATATTTTTTCGTCGTTTTTAAGCCGTTTGGTTTCAAAATCATTGAGATCTAGTTGGTGGACAATACTCCGATCTCAATCTTTGTTATTTAAGGTAAAAACACAATAATTGCCTGTATTAAATTTTGTATTTGTTTCTGTACATGCTCTATTATTGAAATATATTGTATTTATTTTATTTAAAACAAAAAAAAAATATATACCTTGCTTCGTTAGAAAATTCCTTCGTAAATTTTGGAGCAAGATCGAATAACTTATTGTATTATCATGACGTGTATACGTAAAAGTCTAAGAAAAAAATTATTTTAAATAAAAAGAATATTTCTTAGAAGTAGCAATAAACAATTTAAATCATTAACATTCCCAGCATAAATCTGTAGTGTTATCCCAACGACGAAAGTTGATGCACCACTTGCATTCGCACCCTTGCTGGTCATTATTCTCTTTCTCGCAGAGAAGAGTCCAGTAAACATAAATTGTTTGCTTGCTTGATTGACTGATTGATTGTGTCCGCAGGGTCAAAAAAACATCGAAGACACATTTTCAAGAAAAGATATTTGTTGAGGTATTTCGATGCAGAGAATTAAAATGTGCGCCTCATTTGCTTAGACTAATACAGAGAAGGGGATGTCAATTGGAAGAAGTGACGTAGACTCATAGAAATCAAGTTTTTAGGTAATGCATTTTTATGGGTATTCAAATGTTTCCCTGCATGTAGCACAGACTGTGGCGATTATAAACAGTTGGCTTTCTTGCGTATAAGATTACCAACACTTCACATATGAATTTAAGGCTAGTTCGACAAGCTACTGGTGCCGACAGCTGACACATGTTTCAATCTGTGTTTACCATTGAGTAAGATGCGAATATGTGCTAAGAGTTGGAAACAACGAAAGAGAGCAAGATTTCCAATTATTTTTCCAGTAAACGTGAATAGGATGCATTTCTACGAGAAAGAGCTAAGCGAGTCACGAACGAGCATTACTTGTAATCATAAGAATCTCATCAGGTAAATCAGTCAATTGAACACATAAATATTCCAATTTTATGTTTTTCTACATTATCTGTTAACTTTTAAATATTAATATATACACTCATTTGTTATATTCGACAGACATCGTCAATGGAAATAATGGCGCCCATTTTTTTCTATAGTCTAAATTCACAATGAATGAATGGACGAATAGCATTTTGTTCAATTTTTAGTTTCGGTCAACATATCAAATATAATGATTGCTTTGAATTATTGATTACACTTTGTATCCAAATAAAAAAAGATGTCGAAAAACCCAAAACAATGCTAGCGATATCTCAGATTAATTTAGATCAAATTTTTATAATTAATCGAACTTTATTATAAGAATAACAATGAGTAAATCAATATCTGTTATTTGAACATAGATAGACTAATATGTAGCGGGGTTATTCGCAATAGTTTAAATATTTTTTGAAGTTCAAATGAGCCTCTCAATTCTCATTCATCTTTTCATAATCAATATAAAAATCTCTTGCAATTCCTGATAATGATAAACCACTAAGTCTATAGTCAGACATACTGTTACGTATAATAATTTTATTAAGTTTTGTTTTACTATAAATTCTTTCTATTCATCTTGTGGGTGTGGGTGTGGGTGTGGGTGTGGGTGTAGCTACTCATTTCATTCATCGGTCGTACCCATCAACACCTAAACTCTTAAATATAAATAACAGTTCATAATCTTATTTACTTCACAAACAATTTCTTTTTTTAACTATAGAAACATACTAACATATCATTTTCTATTATTATTATTATAATAGAATAAAAGAATATATTCATAATTAAATTATATCAAAAAGAAAAAGAAGTTTATTGAAACAAAAATCTTTTGTTTATTAATATTACATTTTGATTAATATCGAAATCAATATACAGAATTGAATATAAACAAACAAACAAACAAACAAAAAAAAACCATTATGTTAATCAAGTTTATATATTTTAAGTGTTGATGGTTTTTCGGTTCTAAGAGCCATAATAGACGCATCAGGTGAAATACAAGTATTTCGAATATTTTTAATTTTTGTTTCTTTAACTAATCTTGTTTTTCCTTGATGATCAACCATCCAAAGTTTATTAGTAAACCAATTAACAAATAACCAACGTTGATCGTGTAATGGAATAAGCATTGAAAAAAATTTATGTTGATTTTCTCCAGCATCCATTGCAACACCACGTCGTACTCTTACCATATCACGTGACATTAAATCTAATCTCCATTTTAAATCATCATGTTGCATTATTGATAAACAAATATGTTCATTATCACATCGTACATCACGTATTCCAATATCTTTTGTTTCGGAACATTCATTTTTTGAATATCTTTTTTGTAATGTCCATTCAGATGTTGGACTTACACGATATTGATCAATATGAATTCCTTTATGATAATTTATATATAAATCACGATCAAATGGTGATAATGATGCTAACACATGAGAACGATCTAATGCTTTTATTGATTCAACTTTTGTTGGAACATTTGGTGATGATTTCATTGGATCATATAAATATACTGAATGGATTGTTAATATTACAAATAATGATAAGGATGACATCCAGCATATATCAACTAATATACCTTTAATAAAAAACAAATTTCTATATTTATTATATGAAATATTTTTATAATTAGATAAAATCTTGAGGGTGGGATAGGAAACGATGTAGACTAGATAAGAATAAAAGACTTGCTATTATCAATATTTATCTATAGAAATATTCGATACTATTCTTTTTTTGACAACAAAAATCTAATAATTAAAATTTGCTATTGATAAAAAATTTCATAAACACAGTTTTATATAAATAAACTATAAACTTTGTTACATTCATATAGAAATATAAGATTGAAAATATATTCTTATGTTATTACTTTTGGATAGTTCTGTATATAAAGAACATGAATGAAATATTTAGAGAATAAAAACTGAATATATATCTATCTTATGATCTGTATAGAGAAATAGACTACTTCTCCTAGAAAAAGAAAAGTAATAAAATGAAACAAACCATAATCATTATCATTCCATTCTAATTCATTAACTTTTTTATTTAAATCAAATAAGATTAATTTTTTATTATCATGAAGAAGAATATGTTTATTTGATACAGCTAATGTTGATGAATTTGTTTCTAATAAATGAGATTTAAATGGTTCAGGACTTGATGCAAATATTTCCATAATATCAATTGAATTTGTTTTTTTCTTTTTCTTTTTTGCTGAATTTTCATCTTTTTTACTTTCATCATCACTTAATGTATCTAATGGATCTTTTTCTCCATCGGTTAAACGAGCAGCTAATGCCATTTTTGCTATTCGTATTGGTACAGAAAAATTTTTAATATCAGGTAATTGAACATTGATCCATTGTCCATCACGAATAGCATCACATTCAGATCGAATATTATTTACAAATGTCTAAAACGAAAAAATTTTCAAATATTTTTATTTCATAGTTTTAATTATCATTAACAATTTGTTTATGATAATTATTCTAGTTTATTGTATAATAAAAGTAAAACATACTTGAATTCGTTCAGCTTTTTTATTATCTGTATGTGAATCATCGATAATTTTATTAACTTTTGGTATAACTCTTTGTTTAAGTTGTTGAATCATTTTTTGTTTATATTTTTCTAGATTTGGTTCAATATCTTCATTATATATTTGATTAATATCAATTAAACGTTGATTAAATATTTGTCCAAGATGATTAACAGCTGCTGAATGCCATAATTCTAAATCTTGTTGACATTTAACATGAACTTGTGCTAATGAAAATGTTTCTAATACATTTAATTGTTCATTTGCCATTTCAGATAATGTATAAACTGAATCAGATAATAATTGAGATGAACAAACATGTTCAACACCATTTTTTGATAAACATTGTAAACAATATTTCGAATTATTTTCTTTATTTTTTATATCAAACGCCATTTTTGTCTATGTCTCAATCGAAATGACAATATGAATTACCGCTGAAACAAAGAACATTTTTTTATCCAATCATCATTATTTCAATAGACTAATGGAGGATTAACAAAATGCATTAATGCGTTCAAAAGAACATTAATGACATTCAATTAATTATCGAGAATACTTTTATTATACAATACGGTATTAAAGTTTTGTATATTTAAGTTAAATATATTACGAAAACTTTCTTATTCATATCTTTTCATCAAGTCATATGAGATGAAGACAAAATATTGATCAGATATATTCGTAAAATCTACGAATTTTCAATAAATTGCATAACGACATTCATGTATTGATACAATACTGTTTATATATATTATTAAAATAAAACTTTAGTTTGATAGATCAATATATAGATTATATTTCAGTAGAATTCATAGGTCGAGTATTATGCACCGAATCTTTCAGGATAACACTCGAAATTGACGGAACATGAGAGAAGTATCCTGATGACCGAATTTATCCGATTTCATCGAGAATCTCCTAAAACCGGAAGTAGAATAAGGTTACTGGACTCCTACGTCGAATTTCTGGCATTTTCCGACGAGTTCCGACTGGGAAGCTTGTGCTTCCTGTGAATTCCCGCTGGATGAATAACGGACGTGAGATAATGTGTTTTATTTAAAAATACAGTTTTTTCTCTCGTATTTATTTTATTGAACTATCAATAAGTGATTCTGCTCAAATATAAATATTTATTTATGTATCAAATGCTAATACTGATAAATACATGATGAAAAATTAATAATATAATTACACTTCTATTGAAGAATGAATAAATCGGACTTATAAAAAATGTATCTATATCAAAAAATAAATAGAACGTGAAAAGTATTATTTATATTCTACTCGTTCACATCTGTTAATTCACACAAAACTAAGAAAATTGAGAGGAACAACAACTCAGTAACAGAGATGATTGTTTGTCTTTGAATAATTTCAATCAAATTATTAAAGGCAAATCTGGCGAACAATTTAAGATGAAGCAAAACTCGGAAAAATAATTTGAGTAAATAAAACAAATGTGTTCGTACCGGAGAAATAAAAATAATACATTAACAAAAGATAAAATCCATTGTTGATCAGTTAAATCTATTTTTGTCTTATGGAAAGCCAACAATAAAGAATAGTTAATTAGAATCAGATATAACCGATTTTGTTCCATTGTAAGAACAATTTTTTTTCCTGTTGTTTTAAAAAATATATGATTAGTTAGAAACATGGAATACTAAATGACATAACTATGATGACGTTTACAAATATAGTCAATCTTCTAAATGAAACCAGTTTATCATCAAATCAATAGAAATTGATTAAAAGAGAGGTTGATGAATATTTTAATAGCATTATTCGGTGAAATAAAATAAGATAGGTCACTTATTAAATTCTACAATGATCAATTCGATACTTAATTATAATGAAATCCAATTAAATTTATTAAAGTAACTATTCAATTAAGAAAACATAATCTTATTAGATTTATTTTCTATATAATGTTAAAATACAAAAAAAAAAGTCAAAAGCAAACATCTATCGTTAATGTTATACAATTGTTAATCAAACTACGAAGAAGAAAAAAACTACTCTTCTTTTGTAATTAAGATAGATTTGATTGAATATACTTTTCTATTATATTAATTAATGCTAGGAAGAAGGAAAAAAACTCGCTTACAATTATGGAAAAGACGAAGAATATTTGAATAGCTTTTTCTCTTCCGTTCAGATGTTCCTTCAGAGAATAAAATTATATATTTTCTTCTTTTTTCTTTGAAATCGATAGTATTTAGTAAATACCTTCGATTTATTTTGAAGAAATTCTTATTTTTCCGTTCTTAGTCTATTGAACAATCGTCCAATATAAGATAAAATGATTTAAAAAAAAATAATAATCAATGAAATAATTTTTGATTCGTTCCGGTATAGAATATAAGAAAACGTAATTTGTTAAGTGTTTCATTTGTAAAACATATTTTTCTCTTGGAAAGAAAAGAAAGATTAGTCTCATAAGAAGATAAACTTGATACGTGATTTGAATTAATTTTGTTTCTAATAAGAAACAGATAAGTTGAAAATTCTCTCTCGTAATCAATATAAAATATGTTTGAAAAAAAAAAGTGGATATTTTTTTTCTATTTATTTAAATAAAAAAAGTAGCATTGAAACAAGTGGTGAGAGGAATTCATGTAGTATTTTTATTAAAGAAAGGTAAATTTTGATTACATATATATATATAATGGCATGAAGAGAAAGAGAAAGAAAAAGAAAAAAGAGAAAAAAAAAATTGTCGCATTATATTTTAAAAAAAAACCGAGAATTTTTCTTTTCTAACTTCTTGCGTGTCGACAACGAGTGTTACAACGCTAAGAAATAATGTCAAACTCAATCAACATATGATTTTTCATCTTTTCATCAAAAAAAAAGAATATTAACAAACATTAAGATAAAGTAAGAAGATCTTTTATCTTATTAATAAATTAGATTTTGATCAAAAATTTTCATTTATTTACAATTTTTAAATAGAAGAAATTTCATTTACTTTTTTTTAATTTTTCTTAGTGACAAATAAGTTTAAGATTGACTTGACTAAATTTTTCCAAATAAGATAATATTTAAAAGATATTAGATTTCTCGTAATGTTTTGTTTCAGAAAAGAAAGCCTTTTTTTTGTGAATAAATTTTGTATGCATCGAGAATATTTAATATTCACTGATTAGAATAAAACTATATTGAGATATATTTACATTACTTACGCTCTCGATTAGTTTGTTCATTATTTCAAATTCACATTTTGACTAACTTTTTCACTTGTTTCTTTTTAAATAATCATGTAAGAATTCGAATCGATTGATTTCACTTCGACCTAAATTTGTGATACCTACTATTAAATGTTAAGTAGATTTTTTCATGTTTATAATATATACAAATTTATTCATTGTTTATCAAATAAATAGAACGTGTTACAAGTATTCTCTAGTCAAAAAGAAAAAATGAATTTTAAGATCAAATTTATGACAAATTTCTTGAATAACTAAAAGAATTATTTAGACCATTTTATAATTTAGTTAATTACCTTTTTTCACTACTTTTTGCGTTTGTTAGTTTGTTATAGAGAATGATATTTTAACTCCATTGTAAACCATTAACCTGGTGAACGACACAAAGAAAATTCCATTGTTAAATTTTCTATAAATAATTTATTTGTTGACATTATCTCATGTTAGACAAATAGTAACATTTATTTTCTGAAATTATCGAACAAATTTGTTCGATTTTAAGAAACATTAATGATAATAGTAAAATATTTAATTAGTTTTTGACTTTTAATAGAAAATTAGAATTAGTTGTAAATCCTATTGTTAAGTGAGTATTTGTAACTATGTTATAATCTGTTCTATTAATGTAAAAAAGTATTAAGAAGAAAAAATTCTATAAAATACAATTAATATACTATTCAAGAATAAAAGCATTTTCATAATATATTATAGAGATTAATCCAAAGTAATATTGATTAGCAAATAATTATATATAAATTTAAATGAATTTTTAATAAGAACATATTTGAGTTAATCCCTTAAATAAGTGCGATACAACACATAATAAAGTTTTATATATGTCGTAGGCCAATCTAGTACTCAGGCCAATCTCAGATTGGCCTAGGTCATTCTAAGATCTCAGTTTCGACTAGTTCAAACTAGGATCCAGTCAAAACCTCAGATCAAAACTCAGTTTTGGCCCTGAAGATAATTTCAGATTTCGGTTTGCCTATTCAAAAACTATAGCCAAATGGGTATACTTCATACACAAACCATTTCATTCTGAGCAAGATTATCTATTTAAAAAGTTATAAGCATTTTCATCCATGAATCCAGGTTTTGCAAAAAACTATTAATACCTTTGTTATCAGACAATTTTGCTCAAAATGCAATGATTTGTGTATATAGTATACCCATTTGGCTGTAGTTTTCGAATAAATAAACCGAGATCTGAAATTATCTTCAGGATCAAAAGTGAGTTTTGATATCAGATTTCGACTTAATTTTGGTTTGAATCAGGCCAAACTGAGATCTTAGAATAGCCTAGGCCAATCTAAGATTGGCCTGAATCCAGCAATGGCCTACGACATATACAAGTATCGCCAAAAAAACTTGTATATCTTGTTATTTAAATATATCCTCATATATAAGCCACTGTCAAGTAGTTTCCATTACTGACAGACAGCCTATGGCGAGTACTATTAAACACTACACTTCAATATCTTATCCATTCGTCTTTAGACTCAATAAGAGACAAACATCGTTTTTTCATCGACATCACAATATTAACATAAACATTTTTAAATTCTTCACATGAAAAAAAAACTCTAGTTCATCAATGTTTTTTCGATTTTCCGTTTTACGATCGATTATAAATTCTGGATAGGATTAACATTTCGAGTATTAGATGGGCACTCTAATAATTCTAATACTTTGTTGTTGATGAGTTGTTTGGAAATATTGTGAATATGCTTACGAGCATTATCTTGTTGTAAAACACCAATTTTGACGAAATTCTTGTCTAGCAGCACAGAGAAGATAATTTTTGTTTAATTTCACTGGAATGGACATTTGATCACAACGGCATACTTTATCATATTTGAGAAATGCTAGTGATGTATTCTCTGTTGTTATTATCATTGTAGATATTTTTCCTTGTTCTGTTTGATACTTTCTGCTCGTTCGTCATCATCTTTGGAAGTATTCCATATATAGATGATTTGTCTTTGTTTATCACCTATATAAACACATCTTACAAGAAATAATTGAGATATGTCAAAATTAGTAAAAATATTAGTTTCTATTGATATATTAGATTTAAGAGAAAATAAATAAAAATATTTAGATAAAAAGTTTTTTTTTCGCATAAATCACAGAGAAAGAGGAGCTTCATACCGCTACGACCGAATGTCCCTTCAAAGGGACATACTGTATATCCATGAAAAAATAAATAATCCTTTTTCTACTGTTATCGCTCCTTTTCGTTCTTTGTTCCTCTTCTTTTATAAATCTTGTTTATTGAAATTGTATTTGTATTTGTTCGAAAGAATTTTCTCTTAATTTGTCAATATATTAAATCGATTAATAAAGAAATTGTTTTATTTTAGGAAAGAATTTCAGATGAATCTCATAATGAAATAACAGATTTAAAAAAATGTTTTATCGACCACTTCGTTTATTGAAAATAATTTCAATTGTTTTATTTCTAATAATAATAATTTATCAATTATATAAAATATCATTTAATTTAAAAAAATATAAATTTATAAGAAAAGAACAAATTATTTCAGCAGTTTCACCAAGTTCACCAATTCCAACAATTTCAATAAATCCTAATGAAGATTTTCAAGAAATAACTGAAACTTTACCACCTTTTTATGTTCGTCTACCGAATTTTTCTGATGATGAAGCTAAAAGTTGGTTTTATAATTCGAGTTATTATAAAATCAATTCAAAAAAATGTCCACATAATTCTTGTGAAAAATATGGAGTTTTATTTAATGATCCAAAAGAACATTTATCAGTTAAATTATCTTTTGTTAAAAATGGTCTTTATTTAAATGATGATTGTGGATATAATTATGGTGATGATGCTGTGAGAAGAGGATTTGAAAATGATAATGAATTAAAAACAATTTATGATAAATTATTTATTTATACAGTACCTGATGGATGGAGTTTTCAACATTTTCTTGATGGAATTGGACCAAAATTATCTCATTCAAGTTCATATTTAAAGAAATATCCTGATGCGAAAGTTCTTATATTAAAAGGTGCTCGATTTGATCGATCTGTTAAAGAAATTTGGTCAATGCTTGGTTAGTTTAATATCTTATTTTTTGTTTCTTCTTCTTCAATTTGTTTATTTAAAAAATAGGAGTTGAAGAATCCTCCCGAATAATTCATCATAATGGAAATAATGAAATTGGTGCTCGTTTATTAATAAATCCATGTCGTACACCAGGTATTCATCCACGTTTATGGCATAATGCACGTGAAATGTATTGGTCAATATCAAATATAACAAAATCATCAAGTGAAAGTGAAAGAAAAAATTTTATTTATATTCAACGAACAGCAACAAATGCAATGAATGGAGGTCGACTTATTTTAAATGATGATTTATTTATGAATTTATTAAAAGAATATTGTTTAAAAAAAAATTTAAATTTTATTCAATATGATCATTCAAAAGATTCAAATCATATTCGATATCGTATTGAATTATTTTATAATTCAAAATATATTATTGGTGTTCATAGTGGAGCTTTATCAAATATGAATTTTGCTCAATCAGGTACAACACTTATTGAAATAATGCCTTATAGACCTTTAAAAAGTTCACTTCCAATGACTTGTTCAATGTTTAATCCAGCAGATCTTAAAGCATGTGCTGGTTATATATTATATACACAATCACAATTACTTAATCAAACTTATTGGATTTTACCAACGGCTGTTAATAATGATGGTAATATGAATGTTGATTTAAATCGAATGAAAAAACTTCTTGAACAAATTTAAATCTATGATGATGTGTGTTTTTGAACTTATTTGTTAAAAATAAATAATCATTGAATTTATTTTATCAATTAAAAAATGTTTGTTTAAAAAAAATATAAATAATTATCGTCGTGTATTCGCTTTTTTAACTGGACCTTTTTTATTACGTCCATTATCAGATTCAGATGAATTATCATCTTCAGTTGTACTTCCTTCTTCACTTGAGTCTTCTTCTAAATGAAACGAGAGAAGAAAAAAAAAACATTTTCTTTTTTTGAAGAAATTGAAAATTAATTAAATAATAAACCTGTGCTTGTTTCATTAGAATCTTTTTTATTAATTTTTGTATTTGCAGCTAATGGTGATGGTCTATTAAATGTTGCTATTCCTGTTTTAGCATTCATTGGTGCACGTGTTGGTGTTGAATTATTATTTGAACGTGCTGTTTGTTGTGTTATTGTTGTTAATGAACGTGTTGGAGTTTGTGTATTTGAAGTTGGTGTTCGTGTTCCTTGAAACCCATTGGAGGTTGACTGTGGCAAGGTTCTTGCTATTTTATCTAATTTATCTTTTCTTGCTTGTTTTTCTCTTTGAAATGCTTGATTTACATAAGATGGTTTATCTTGTTGTTCTTCAACATCTTTTGATGCTGATGATAAATCATATGTACGAGTCTTTTTTACTAATCGACAACAACAAAAACCTAAACGTTCTTTAAATGAAGCGAATCCACTCAATTGTGAATCTCGAATTAATGTATCGTCACTTGCTGCGTTTGTCGTCATTTCAGACATGATCAAATACAAATGTCAATTACAAATAAATCATCAAGTCATGCATGATAACACATTCATTTTGTCCATACAAGTGAGAAGGAAGAAAGAAAGAGAGAGAGACACAGAGAGACACAGAGAGACAGACACCAATAAAGAAGGATAGATTCTTTAGAAAATAGTCGATTATAATGAATATTACTTAAAAAGAATCGTTTCTTTTTCTTTCTTCTCGTCAAGCTGCGATGGCCGAGTGGTTAAGGCGTCTGACTCGAAATCAGATGGGTTCTCCCGCGTAGGTTCGAATCCTACTCGCAGCGCTTTGATTTTTTTTCTTTTTCTTGTTCTTTTTCTTACATCATTATTCCACGTGTATATTTATTTTTATATTCTTTTTAATGAATAAATAAATCTAATATTGAACATACTTGTTAAAAATTTGTAAATATTTATAGAATATATTTGATTAGTTAACGTCGATCTTGTCGGAATATTATATTCATATCAATAATTTATTCGATCATTAAATACATAAAAGGATAATCGACATAAACAAAACTGGATCGAAAGACAACCAATCGAAGAAATCTTCTACTCATATACACGAAATATATGCATAGTGTAACATATTTTCTCGTTAAAATATCTATTTAAATCTTCTTAAATGTAAATGTGAATAAAAATCATTATTAAATTTATTTTTAATGTTTAAATTAATTCGTAAGAATTGATTTTATTAATGTACATCAAATAAAACTATTTTCAAATTAAAAAACTAAATATTCTTCATAGTATTAAAATAGATAAATTATGATGATATCGATGAGATATTTATCTTCAGTTTCTTCATATATTCAATTTAGTTTATGTTTAAATAAATGTCGATAAATTCTATAGACAAATTTTATTTCGTTAGATATCATGTTTCATAACAGAATTAGAAAACCTACCAATTTAGAAGATTTGAAAGACTTCATTCTTTCAATATTGCATAAATAGAAATTAATTGAGACTTAATATTTGTTTTTTCTAATAAACATATATTTAAATAAAAAATAGATGTTCTACATATATATATATATATATTTATCGATTGTAGTTCATATGAAATGAATTTGACATAATGACGGAAGACATAAATTAATTCAAATCAATAAGTTGATCATCAGTATTATTTTCATCTTGAAGAATTTTATCATCAATATAATTTGTTTTCGTTGTAGATGAAGATGAAGAAGAAGATGAAGAAGTTGAAGAAGATGTTTTTCCAAAAAGTTGTTGAACAGTTTGTGTTAATAAAGTTGTATTTTTAATTTGTTTATCATTATTATTTGATGTTGAAATAAGTATATCATCATCATCATTATCTTCATTAGTTTTTGTTTCTTTTGATGATTGAAGTACAAATGAATCATCTTTAGTCGAATTTAATTCATTATTATTTGACGTATTTTTACGAAATAATATATTCATTTTTCTTTTTTGACAATTACTTATGTTACTGAATATTAAAGTCAGTAAGTAAGTAAGTAAGTAATGATTAATATCTATTTCTTGACAAATAAAAACTCGTATTGACTTCATGATGAGTGTTATCCCTAAGCAACAATATGAAGATGACGAAGAAGGGAAAATAAGGAAATAAATCATAAAATAAAAAATGTCATCATCGGATAAAATAACAATATATATTGATACAGAAGATAAGAATTATAATTTCCATGGTTATATACCTGAATTATCAATTAATTCATTTATTTCGACAACAAAAACAAATTCTTTGAATTTAGAACAAGAAGTAAAATTTTATTTAATTTGTAAAGAAAAAAAAATGTTTTTTGTTTTTTATTTATTGATTTTTAGAGAAAATCTTCATCAGTTTATGATAAAATATTTCATGTAAAATCTGAATTTAATCCTAAATCTCATCGAGATGATCGACAACATTCAAAATTTCTTGGATTAAATCAATCAAAAGAAGTTTGATAAATCATTTCTTTTCTTTAATTTTATTAAAATTTTCTATTTAAAGGAAAAAGAAAAATCTTATCCAAGTCGTTCATCATCAGAATATGGTCGTCGATATAATGAATATACTAATTCCAATGATCGATCTCATGTTAAAATTGAACATGTTAAAAAAGATTTCTATAGAAATAATGATTTTACTCTTCAATAATCTACACAATTTCAATACATTTTCTCAATTCCAAACAAGTAATACAATCAATATTTATTTATGATAACAATTCAATATATATTCTAGTCATTCATTTTATTTTTTTATCAAATAAAAATAAAAATTCTTTCTCATATCATGAACAAATATTTTCTCATATAATCGATAAATGTCTCTCTTTTTATTTTTATTATCTTCACTTAATTGATTATATATTGCGTGTCTTATTAAATGTTTGTTGAGAAGATTTAATATAAATAAGTCTAAGTATTATCGGTATAAAAATAGATTTAATTTTAAGGAAAAAAAGATGAAATAATTATTTATTAAAAAAAATAAAAATTTATGAAAATTAAAAAAAAATGTGTTTTTCTTTTTAATTTGAAATAATAAAGATAAGGATAAATTAAAATAAAGTAGCTTCTTCTTCTGGTTTCATAATAAGTCTAAAAACATGTTGTTGTAGTTCAAACGCTTGATTTTCTCTTGAATGATTTAATGTTGCTTGTTCTTCACATTTTTCACAAAATGTTAATGATGGACAATGAATACAATCAAAACGAATTCCATTAACATCATTTTGACATTGATCACATCTAAATAGAAATATTTATTTATTAAAAAAATCAAATATATTTTATTGAATTAAAAAACTAACTTGATACCATTATGATGAACAACAGGAATATCTGGTTTAGGAAGATCAACAATTTTTTGTTTGGGTTGTGCTGTAGTTGAAGGTGTATATTGTTGAGCTTGTGCCCAATTAAATTTAGTTCCACAACCAGATTGAACATTTCCACCGTGTGCATCTTGTCCACATATCATTGAATCACAACCTTCAAGACGTTGAACAACTCGTTTACATGATGGACAAAGACGACAATTTTGAACTTTATATTGTTCATCATTCATTAATTCATCATAACGACGACGTAAATCACGATTTCGATTTTCATTTTCCGTATGTCGACGATTATATTCTTCTAATTGAGCTCCATATGTTGCATCTTGTTGAGCTCTCATTGCTAAATAACGAGCACGTTCTAAAATAGAAAAAGAAAAAGAAAATAAATATTTAAATAAAAATATTTTTGTTAAAAACCTGTTTGACACCAAAAAAACCATCGTTGTGTTATTTGAGGAAGTTGTTGACATGTTGTACGATAATGATATTGTTGATTACAAAGAGAACAAAATTCATTATTACAAAGTAGACATGTAACTCTAAAACGTTCATTTGGATCAGCAGCTTCAGCAACCCAAGTACAATTTTGTTTTGGACATTTTATTATTCCTCGAGTTCGACTTGAATAAACTTC
Source organism: Adineta steineri (assembly GCA_905250115.1). Lineage (NCBI taxonomy): Eukaryota > Metazoa > Rotifera > Eurotatoria > Adinetida > Adinetidae > Adineta > Adineta steineri. The sequence continues at coordinate 276,352 of CAJNOI010000056.1, read as the reverse complement.
AAATGTTTTTTTCATTTGATAATCTCGAATTTTCTTTAATTCTTCAAATGGAATTCGAAGTTGATTAAGTTCACCATCTTTCAATGGATGTGTACAAATTGCACATGTTAAAATTTCTCCATTATTCATTTTTGTTTGACATGATTGATAATAACATGTATAACATAATTTATGACTATCAGCACAATCAAATACATAGATATCATCATATGGACAAGCTTCCATACAAATATCACAATCTCGTCGTGGCATATCAAATGGAAATATTGCTCCTATACAAAAATAATTCATATATTTCTTATTAGAAAGAATATTAGATATAGTTTACCATATTCAGCAAGTGCTTGTATAATTGTAAAAGGATCTAATGATGATTGTTGATTATTATTAATTTGTAATTGAATATAAAATCTAATTTGTTCTTTTGTAAATGGATATTTGGTTTTTGTTAAAATAAAATTTGTTAATTTTTCTTGACGAGATATTTTTTCATTTCTACATTGTTGTGTATGAATTTGTAATTGTTGAAATGGATATGGTAAATGACAATATTCACAAGGAATAAGATCTTCACATGATTCAAAATGTTCATCAAAATTTTCATTTTCATCAATATTGATATAAAAATGACATTTAGAACAAAATGGTCTTTGTTGACCTTTAACAAGTTTGAAAAGACGATCAGATAAACGACGTTCAAGTGGAATTGATGATATATCATGTCGAGATAATTCATAATCACATTTACTCTTATGACAAACTGGTACTTGACGATTTCGTACAAATTCTTCCATTGATTGTTTTAAACATAATAAACAATGATTATGATGAGAATGACATGCGATCTCATAAAATAAATCATTTTCATCTTTTTTAAAACGATTACTAGATGAAGAAGAAAAAATAAAGAATTCAAGTTGTTTTATTTTCTTATTTTTACCATGTAAAACATTTTGAATTGATTCTATATGATGAAGTTGATGGTTGATTATCTGTATCACCAAGACATGCTTGAACATGATCCATATATTCAGATGCATCAATTGGTTTAAAACAAATAATACAATCTTTTCGTGTTTTAACATTGGCACAAGCTGATGTTTCCATCTGATTTTTATTCTCCTAAAATATAATTTTAAATCAAAATCTATTCAAATCAATTTTTACTTTTGAAAAATAACTTGATTTTATTGGTTGATTATCATTCTTATTTGGAGTATCAGGTAAACAATTCAATACATGATCAGTATATTCACATTCATCAATCGATTTAAAACAAATAATACAATCTTTTTTCTTTTTTATATTATTATTATTATTATTTGTTATTCCAATATCATCCTAAACAAATTCACAAATTTTATTTTTAAAAAATATCAGATATATTTACTTTTGTAGAATAATTTGAATTATTTATTTGATTTTGATCTATATCTGAATCATCAGGTGTACAATTTGATACATGATCCATATATTCCAATTCATCAATTGATTTAAAACAAATAATACAATCTTTTCTTGATGTTTTCTGTTGAAATAAAATTCAATAAATAATTTGTAAAATAATTCAATATTTGATTACTTCAAATTTTTGTTGATTATATGAATATTGTTTAGTCAATGGTTGACGTGAATAAGTTCTATTATGATTTTGTGATTGTTCATCATCAAATGATTGAGAATAATCTTTTTTTTGTTTACTTTTTGGAATTGTTGATGTTGAAGCAATCTTAGTTTTAAGAACAAAAAAATATTTTTTATGTAAAATAAAAATGTTTACTTGAGAAGAATGTCTTTTAGTAGGTATATTATTATTATCATCAATTTTAATCGATATTGGTCGTTGATTATTTGAACAAGATTCTATATGATCACTCAGTTCTGATTGATTGATATATTTTGAACAAAAAATACATTGTTTTTTTGGTGAATTAGATTCTTCAATCTAAATAATTCAAAATAAAATGAAAAATTAAAGAAAGAAACGAATTTTTACTTTAGAAATAGAAGGATTTTCATCACTTCCACAAGATAAAACATGTTCTTTATAATCTAATTCATTTATATCTTTATCACATAAAATACAATGTTTTGTTTGATTTTGTTCTATACGAGGAAATATTTTTGTTGAAGTCTTATTATTCTAATTATTAACAAAGAAAAATTAATATTAAATGGAAAAAACAATGTTACATCGAAAGAATTTTGTGTTTGTTGAAATGTTTCATTATGATTTGTATAATTATTCTCATTCAATGCTGAATCTTGTTGATTATCTGAACAAGATTCAATATGTTCTTTATAAATGGATTCATCAATTTGTTTCGAACATAAAAGACAAAGTTTTGTTTGTTTTTTATTTGATTCTCTTGAATTATTATTTTGATTTCTCTAAATATATTTATTGAAAATAAAATAAAATAAAATAAATAAATTTACTTGAAAAGAAGAATTTTCATAGTTTGAATTATTAGTTAATAGTTTTGATTGATTATCATCTATTGACATTTTATCAGTAGAACAATTTGAAATATGTTCGACATAAATTGATTCATCTATATCTTTGTTACATAGAGTACAATGTTTTTTTCTTCCATTATATTGTTCTACAGGTGTTTGAGCTCTTGGAGTTGCATATCCTGAATTATTCGTTTCCTCATTAGGACGACAATTTTCACAATGTGAAATTAAATCCTCAACATCTTCTTGACAAATAAGACATTTTTTCATTGATTGTGTTATTGATTTTGGTCGACAATGAAGTATATGATCACGTTTATCGTTTTGTGCTACTATTGTTTGACATTGACTGCATTTAATATAACCGGGAAAATCAAAATCCATTCAAACAAATGTTTTACTGGAAGATAATCAATTTTCTAAGCTTTTTCTTTTTATTATCACAGTTTTTAATTGAAATCTAAAATAATATTATTTTGTAATGATGGAGAGAGAGAGAAATATTTTCCAATATAAATTTTATTTATATCATCAATAGATTCTTCTTAACTATTTCAAATCAAAATACAAATTTCTTAGAAGAAAACTTACAATAAATTTTGAATTTCTATGTAGAAAATATGGGTTAATCAATATTCTAAATATTTTTATATTTTTGATCTATTAAATTTATTATTTAAACTATTGTTTTGTATTATTTAATTTCAAATTGTGATGCAATGTAAATTGGAAAAAAAGAAAAAATCTTAGTATTTACTTACTGGTTTCCTACGAATGACAAACCAATATTTTTATGTAAGATGTCGCATGTTTATTACAAGTTTTTATAGAATAAAAAAATTCTTCATATTTTATGGATTTTATCTATTGAATAATCATCATTATGACATAATAAATACTGAAATATAATTCTAATTGAACTATTGTTTACTCTGAAAATCTTTCTAATTTTTCTATAGATTTAAGAAACTTGCTTTTTTCATACTCTCATTTTTCGAATATAAATAAAATTTTGATTAAAGTTGAATTAATATATTGACATTGTATATAAATCAAATAATTTCGTGTATTCTTTTAAATAAATGTTGAATGATGTAAATGAATTCTATGCATATATATATATATATATATATATATATTTGTTTTGTAATAGATTGATAAAATCTACATATAAAAGTAGATTTGTTAAAGAAGATGAAGATTGCGTAGGATCAAGAATAAATAAAGAATAATTGTAAAATGAATGATGAATGATTATCATTTAAAAAGTTGAAAAGACGAGAGATGGTTCTATTGATATATATCTTATTAATTATTTTAATGACAACAACTGGAGAAAATGTTCAATTAAAAAATTGTTCATTAGATTTGGATTGTATTCATGGAATATGTAATAATAAAAATATTAATGAAACATATTGTATATGTGAACGTGGTTGGACAATATCAAATAAAGCAGAATTCTATGGTTGTACTTATGAACAAAAATCTAAATTAGCTGCATTTCTTCTTTCATTTTTTCTTGGTGGTTTTGGCGCTGATTGGTTTTATTTAAGTGTTGGAAATGGTGGTTATATTGCAGGTGGAATTTTTAAAATGTTAACTTTAGGTGGAATGGGAATTTGGTGGCTTGTTGATTGGATTAGAATTTTAACTAATTCATTTCTTGATGGACAAGGTGTGGCATTACTCGAATGGATTCCATGAAAATAATCTTTTTTTTCTTGTCGATTATATAATATATATATATATATGTATATATGATTGTTTGATCGAAGGTCACTTCTTCTTCTTTTTTTTTTTGTCTTAGAAACAGATTGATTGATATGAACATTTGTTCTAATCAATTAAACATGTGTAAATATAAAATAAAATAAATGAATCACAGTTGAACATAGTTTTTTCTTTTAAAAGTGAACAATGAAGATCATGATCATTATTTTACATATTTTAGTTCTAGTTCAAGGTATTGAAATTTTATTCCGTTGATTTTATTAGAAAATTTAATTCATAGATTATTCAGCTCAATATGATGATGATGATGATCAATCGATTCTCTTAACTAAAATTGTTGAAACATCAACAACAATTAATTCCCTTAATTTAATTCTACAAACTACAAATGAATCAATAATAGAAGAAAATACAACAAATATTGTAGAATCAACAAATGAAGTAAATAATATTTCAACAATATTAACAACAGAAGATAATCAATGGTCATCCGTATTTAGTTCAACTTTTGTTTCAAATAATTTTGATTTAACAACATTTGAAAATAAAATTATTTATCAAAAACAACAATGGTTAAATATTAATGAAAATTCTTCAATATTTTGGAGAAAAATAAACGGTAGAAACAAAAAAAAATCTTTTTTTTTCTTTTTATTTGAAATTTGTTAGATGATTCAACTTATATAATAAGATCTGAAGGTCATTGTCTTGAACAGATGTGTTCTATAAAATTAAAATATAATGGATCATTATCAAATACTATTGACGGTTGTTTATCATTTATTCTTTGGACATACGGTAAACCAGGTAAAAAAATTTCTTTTCTCTTTTTAAAAATATTCTATTGAAATATTAGTTGGACAATTATGGATTGAAGAAGATGAAAAACAAGAAAGTTTTTCACAAAAAATTCAATTAACAAATTCAAGTTTACGTGTTGAACATTCATTAAGATCAAAAATAAAAAATGTAGAAAAATAAAAAAAAACTTATTTTAAGAAAAATATTTATTTGAAATTTTTAGTTATCAATTGATGCACGAATATTATTTCGAAATTCTCAAATAGATGCTATTACATTATCGAATTTAAATATCACTTGGAATGGATCTTGTCAAAAATATTCTTCAAGTAATTTAATTTATTAATTCATCTCATAATTTTCTATATATTTTAATAGTAACATCATCAACATCAACATCGGAAAATCCTGTTGAAATATTAACATCAACTGATTATTCAATAATATTTAGTAGTGAAAATGAAAATATATCTGAAACAAGTATATTATCAACAATTGAATTAACAACAATTAAATTAAATGAAAAGAAAATATCATATTCTTTTATTAATCAAATGAATATTGGATGGTTTTTATTCTTAATTATTTTCTTTTGTTTATTAATAATAATTTTATCATTTATTTATGGGATTTGGTCAATACAAAAACATTATCGTTATATATGGTATATTCCATATGATTATCCAATTCAATTTCTTTCACGAACATCAGTTCGTTCATCAACAAGATCACAAAATAAAATTCAAACACTTGCACAAATAACTTCACAAATTTTTCAAGAAAAATATTTTGATACTTCGACAACACATAGTAATCGATCAACAACATCTTCAACATTTTATACTTATTTTTAACTTTAATTTTAAATAATAATAATAATAATGCTTTCTTTATACAAATAAAAAAGATCTTCCTTTTAATATTTCTAACAAAGTTAAATCTAAATTGGTTTAATACACATACAAATAGTTTTAGATTACAGACGATTTATTTAATGAAAGAAAGTTAAGTGGCACATGTGACATATATATATAGAGTAATTATCTATATAGGCAGCTGTTACATTATCGTTATAATCCATTATTTTCCATTATAATGATAAATGAAATGGCTATAATAATTACATGATAGTGCAACAGATGGCTATGTGGGTTAAAAATAATTTGAATTCGATAACCTTTTTTTTTTTACTTAAGTTATAAGATAAGATGTTGAAGAATAATTTTCTACTAACACACGATCGGAATCTTATTTAAAATTGATGTCCTATATTTTTATAAAGTCGAAAGATTGACACAAATTTGTTCTAATCTAAAATTGTTGAATAATTTCTTTTATTTGTCAATTAATATATATAGAGAGAGAGAAAGAGAAAAAAAAAGAATAAATGAAACATTTAAAGTATTAAATAAGAAGAAAAGTTTATAAATGTTTTTGTTTTTATTCATGAAGATGATGTACAATATATCTTGTCCAAATCATATTTTTTAATTCACTACGAAGTAATGCTGATTGAAGAAAACATGTATAACCTGTTATTGCATGATTAAAATATTCAAATCCTATTTTAAATAAAGAATTAAAAAAACAAAGTTTACTTTCAAATAAAATAAAACAAACCTAAACAAATATAAAATGAGATACTTAATTTTTTTAATAATGTATAATCATCATCTAATACATAATGACCATAAAGAGCAATAAATGCTCGTGGAAGAATTGCAATTGAAAGTCCTGTTAAAAAAAATAATATTCCAATTGATTCTTTAACTTTAACTTGAAGTGATAATGGTAATCGTCTAATTTCTTTTAAAAGAAGTATATTAACAAATAATACACTAAAAACAGGCATTGTTGTATCAAGTATTAAATAAGATATTATTGTAAAAAGTGTATTATTAAATTTATAATAACCATATTTAAAATTTGGATTTTGTTTTATAACAAACATTAAACGTTGATAATTTATATCAATAAATTCATAACGTTGAGAAAAAAAATTTGGATGTTGACTTATAAAACCACTGATAAGTATAAATATTATTGCATAAGTAAATTGACGATGTTGTTTACGTTTATGTTTTGAACGCCAATCTAAATGAGTATGATGTTCCCAATATCGAACTGTTAATAAACGTTCAATTGACATAAGAACCTTTTGTAGAATAAGAAGAAGAATTATTTACAAAAAAAAAAAAAAAAAAAAAATTTTCTTTTCTTACCTTACACCAATTAACAACAAATATTGGATATCGATCAATAACAACATAGATTATTTTTGTTATGAAATTTCTTGGAATTACATTGGCAAATATTAGATAATAAAAAATAGAAGATAAAAGACGAATACTATCAAAAAAAGCAATTGTTGCTATAAGTAAACCATAACTAACATGCCGAAATGAAGTATTAGCAATGACATAAATAAGAGCAAGATTAGCCAAAACACCTAATACAGAACAAATAGCAGATGAAATACGAACAGTTTCAAATATAATAAGTAATGATTGAACATGAGATATTTGTTCTCTTGGATGTAAAGTTGTATTTAATGAATGTAAAATAGATTTATTAATTAATGGTATTTGAGATAGACGATTATTTACGTCATGACTGTTCATTTTTTTTTTCGAACAAATGATTTTTTTTATATTCAATTCTCACTATCATATATTGATTTTATCTGTTTATTATCAGTATATATGTTGATTATTTTAATTAAGTAAATACAATCGTAATTGAATTCTTTGAATGAATCTATCATACTATAGAACATCAGACAATAGACATATATATTAGATGAATCAAAGAGAAGAATTGTTTAAATGTAACATGTGTTTTATCTCAAACAAAATAATTAATGAAGTAATCTTTTTAGTGTATTAAAAAAAAAGTAGTAATCATCTTTTACACTTATTATTCAATAATTATTTAGATAATGAAAATCAACATAATAATTGAAATCATTGATACAACAACGTTACTTGTAAGAAAACTCTTCAAAATAGATGATAAAATAATTTGAATAGTTTGTATTCATAATATTTTAATGAACTTAGTTTTCTCAATAATTTAAAAGAAGATGAAAACTATATTTTTTTCTTCAAATCATTTAATTCTATCGTATATGCTTGAATATTCATGTAATACAATAGCAATTTTACATTGTATATTCTATTATCATTTATAACGACTATATGAAAAGTAAATACAATATTTTGATTTGCAAAATAAAAGAATCATTAAAAAATTTATTTAAACTTATATATCAGTCTCTTCTACAAATATTCTTGTCTGCTGTTGAATTCAATTATTTAGTACAAGTTTATAAGACTTCTATTTGAATTATCTCGGAAATATAATTTTTAGTTTGATTAAACAAAATTTAAAGAATCTTTATGGAAATATTTTTTTTCTAATGAATTTCTTGTGAAAAGTAAACTCGTCTTTTAATGAGATTGATTATTTTTATCCTTGTAGACAATTGCAATTAGTCAATCAAAAAAAATAAGTTTCTTTAAATAATATTTTTTATTATTTCACTCATAAGTGAAGAATTACAATAATATAAGTTGTACTTAATAAGGAGAAAAGGGAAAATTCGAATTTGACGTTCAATGACGTTGTGAATATTTGAAGACACGTTCAAGCTATAATAAAACAAAGGAAAAGAAAAATTTAGCTTTTTTTTATCAATAAACAACATACATCAATTGTAATGACAGCTTGACGTAATGCATTGCGAATTAATTCATTGTATTTTGGATCAACGATAATATCAAAATCAATAATTAAATTGTTTGTCTTATCAACAGAAATATTTGAAATATCGATTGATTTAAGACCACCTTGTTGAAATTTACGAATTTCAGCTGCTAAGATATGTTTGAAGTATTGTGGAAAACGTCCGCAAAGTCGGCTAGAAATTTGTTTCAATGAGGCACCTTCTAACAATAATGTTGAGCTGATTTTACGTAATGCACATCCAACACAACTTGTATCCTTACGACTACCTTTACGAAATGGAACATCAGCTGATGTTGATAAAATCTAAATAAATATATATGATATATATAAACAAAGTGATATCAAAGCTAGTCAACATACTCGGACAATATGACCAGTTTGATTCTTCGCGACTTCAGTCATATTTGTTGGTTTAGGTTTATTCTCTTCCGATGATGAAGAGGACGATGAATCCGCTAGAAGAACAAAAAAAAATTATCAGATGTATATACTACGAATATTGTAATTGCAATATAAATCAGAACTCTTATAACACTTCTTATGAACTATTTTGATGAAATACTTACACGGATCAGATTTACGTTCGTTGTGTGGTCCTCGGTTCTCTTCATCTACATCTTTACTGTCATCACCATTAGAACTATCTGCTGAACTTGAATCATCAGTACATGATCGACGTTGGTGTTCATCAATTGCCACGCGTAACTATTAAAGTTTAAAATTCATTTATAATATATTTCAAATAGTCTCTACTTACTTGCTTTTCTTGACAAGCACTATGTAAAGCAGCTTTAATATGCTCATGTTCTTCCTTTTTAGCATCTACTGAATAATGAAATTCACAATGAGAATCATCACCAACTACTTTGACGACATCAATTTTAACTGCTTCTTTTATTCCCTTCTTTGTTAATACTTGGTCAACTAAAGATGAAAGTTCTTTGGCGACAGCTTTTGAGCCAGCAATATGTTTTTGAAACTCTTTGCTTGAACATTTCTTGACACTTAATACACCAACAAGTTTATTCTCTTCAGATGAAATCTTATGTCCATGTTCACAATCAATTTCACAGGGTTCAATCGAAGTACCACAATCTGCTGGCTGCTTCGCTATAAAATTCAAACGCCTTATTAAACTCTAAAACTCCTCCAACTACTTACTCTGTTTTTCTTCAACAGTTGTCTTTGACACACTATGTGCTATAAAAAAAAAGCATTTACAAAATAAAAGAAAACACTGTACGAGATTTAAAACTCACTAGCACCGGTATGTTTGCTGGTTGTATAAGTTGCAGGAATTACATGTGATCCATTTGATCGAGGAACATGTTTCGTTGAACCATGACTGACTGGAGTTTCATGTGGCATCTCGGTATGGTGTTCTGTTGCATGAGTTTCATGTGGTTTCTCGGCTTCATGTGGTTTGTCAGTTTCGTGTGGTTTTTCAGTTACATAGGGTTTGTCAGTTACATGAGGCTTCTCGGTTTCATGTGGCTTTTCAGTTTCGTGTGG
>CAJNOI010000056.1:214429-260160 GCA_905250115.1 Adineta steineri | reverse complement strand
GAGACTTTGTTAAATGAAAGAAAACATTAAAATCTTTTTTCCAAGTAGATTTGAATGAAAAAATATTGAATATTAATTCTATGAAATATAGAAAAAACATACGTGGAGGATTTGTTGCTGGTTTTTTTGGTTCAGGTGTATTAGCTGCAACAGTTTTTGGAGGATTATTAATAATTGTCTTAACATCATCATGTTTAACAGCAGTATTGAGTGCGGTTTTTGCTGCATCATGATTGTTAGAATGTGTACATTCATAATCAATAGCAAATGTTCCATCACCTAAATCTCTAACTTCATTGACTTTAACTTGTGAAGCGGCATTGTTTTTATCTGCTGCTTGAACTTTGTCTTGCAATGATTTACATACTGCGTCTTTGGAATTTGTCATAGAATGTGTATCCGTATTTTTGACAACCACTGTACCTGTCAATGATTTGCCATTACTAACAACCACATGAGAATCGACAGATACTGTCTTTGCTGCAGCAGCTAAAAGCATAATCGAAAAGTTTTTAAATATTTTTTATGTGATTGAGAAGAAAATAAATGTAATTATTCGATAATAATTAATAAAACAAGACTTACCAGCAAGAGAATTTGTCGGTAATTGAACAACGATAATTGCGCAAAATAAGACGAAGAATGTCGTTTGCATCATGGTAAACGGCATCGTATTCGATATAAGAAATAAAGAAAAGTGTATTTGAAATGAAAACTGATCTGGGTTTATATAGGATCTTGTTTTCAAGTGATAATAATGGAAAATAATAATGATCATTCCTTATGTTACAATCGATGAATGTCTCAGATGTACTTAATTGTTTCGAAAAGAAAAGAATAATTTTCTTCTTTATTCTATTCATAAAAGACGTTTTAACAATTTATATTTCGTTAATGATGTTCGATTAGTACATTTCGAATTTTCTCGTTCGTTTTTTTCGAAACACATTTTCCTTTCTATATATTTTTAATTAAGGAAATTCTACGCCTACTTATTTCGTATAAAAGTTTTCTTAATAATAAGTTATTTTTTCATATATTTTAGGTACATAAAAAAAGAAGAAATAAAGTATCTTTAATTTAGTATGAATTGAACAATTTACATATTTCTAACACTTGAATTTTTTTTAAAACATTTTATTTATCTTTGATAATTTTTTCTCAAAAAAACCTTTTATTGATAAAGAATAATTACTAATTAATTTCAAATAAATATAAATGAGATTTATATACTGAAAGAATATTTTATTGTACTGGATAATTTACTTTGAGTACGTCCAACAATAAGAAATGTCATTTAGTTTTTTATATTTAACATTTATTATTCGATAAAATGATTCAATATTAATTGAAAAAATACGACAGATGTTCTTTTATGACTATCAATTAAAAAAATAATAAAATCTCATTTAAAAAAATAAAATAGAAAATGTGTTACATATTTTATTAAAGAAAAATTTCTCAATTATCACAATAATTATTTTTCACATTGAGTACATGCAAATTTTATTATTCTATTCTAAGTTGGACTTAGAAGTCATTAACATATATGAGGTAGGATTTTAATTTAACAAATTTCTTTTTCTCAAAAATTAATCTCAGTCTAGATACATTTATGAGAGATATTCATTAAACATAAGTCAACAATAGATCATTTAATATCAGAAATTTCTCGATCTAGACTTCTGCAATATATTAAAAATCATGATACAGTACATAGAATTGCGTCTATTTTTCAAAATATTTATCATTTTAGCGATAAAAAGATAATTTAAATACATTAAGCGAGTCTATATGGAAAAATTTTAATCTTTAAAATATTTTTCCTGATCTAATATATTGATTTTGATAAAAACTAAATGTATAATCTTGAAAATACCATAAGAAAAAACTAAATTTCTTTTCTCTGTTAATGTATATATTTGTCGAATTTTTCATATTAATAAACATATTTTTATAAAAACTTTATCGATCTATTATTTATTATGAAAGATTTTTAAAAAACATAAAAAAACTGAAAATTATAAAACATATAGTTCACATTATCGATTATGTTTGCCTAATAGATTTTAATAAAAATCTATTATTGAATAATAAACTAATTAAGTTGCATTTTCATGAGAAAATCTTTGATATCCTTCAACAAATGGTATTGAAGATTTTGCTTGTCTACTTCGTCGATTAACAAATGTATCTTGATCAAGTGCCCCTGCAATAACATGTGTTTCTTCAGTTACTTCTGTTAAAAATGATTGCACTTTTTCCATAACTGGTCGATCATCAACAACATCACTATGTTGAATATTTTCTGTTGTTTTTTTATTTTCTAAATCGGAATTAATTTTATTATTTTTTTCTAAAATTTCATTTGACTCAATTTGATGATATTCTTCTTCTTGAATTTTTCCATCGAATTCTTCAATAAGTTTATTTTCTGGTGTACCCATTATCTCACTTAATAATCTTTCAAGAAATGTTTTATTTGTTTTTGGTATTTGTTCACTTTCAGAAGGAATTTTTCCTGAATGAATTGATTCTTCTTCATTATCATCAATTGGTTCATCTTCATCTAGATTTATTTCTACAGATTTATCTATATCATCAATTTGTTTTTCATCATTTTCATTTAAATGATTTGTTGATTTAAATTGATTTACATAATAATTTGATATATCATTACGTTTTTTAAGTTCTGCTGCTTCCTTTTCTTCTTCTTCTGTTTGTTTTTTAACAGATATATCATTAGTTTGAGAGTTATTTAATATTTCATTTGTTTGTTTCGAATTTTCATTTTGTTTTTCTATTAAATGATTATATTGAAAATGTTGACCATCAGGCAGACTTGTTTCAGATGAAAATTTTTTTGATTGCGGTAAATTTGAACTTGGTTCTAATGGATTTTTATTTTTCGAAGGTGTTATACTCTTTTCAAATAGATAAATAAATAAAATATATATTAGTTTAAAGGTTAATTTCTAATATTCTTACTGTCCAAAATTCAGCTTCATCATCAGTTATCCAAGCTAATGTTTCTACTTGGCCTTTAGTTTTACGTCGTGACATTTATTTTCGATGATGAGAAGATATTTTCTATAAGGAAAATAAAAAATTACCTTGAAATTATATTTTGTATCGTTGTTTAATATCATCCAATCATAATCAAAAACAGAATATTTATTTTCTTTGCTCATCGAACTATTATTATTATTATGCTTCAATAAATAATCATTACTTGTTATTTTTCATATGTATTACGTCAGTCATATCATAAGAAGAAAACAACGCTCGATCACGTTTCTTGTTTATCACCTTTTCAAACGTTTTTTTTTCCCATTATTTATTTTTTCATATACAATTTGTATACATACGTTGATTTATTTATATAGAAATTAAATATTTTATAATTGATTCATTCATTTCCTCGCATTCCATCATTATTACTCTGAAACAAAATTATTTGTGTCAGACTTTCGTAATATAAAAACAAAACAGAAAAAACAAGGTACGATAGATTTAATAATTAAATCTAGGGAAAGAAATATCGAAAATAATTTCTCAAATGAACGAGTTGATATTATTACTAATAACATATTCATTAAATATAACGTTGATTGATTGATCGATCATATCTGAAAGTACATCTATAGGTAAACATTGTCACATAGAATTTATAAAATAATACCAGTCATCATAATGATAAACTAATATAAATAAATCAAATCATTCGATATTATAATAATTGTATTATATTATTGTTTAGTCAGATTTGAGAAACAATTTAAAATAGAGAAAAAATGAGAATTTTATTTATTTTTCAAATATTTTCTTTCGTTCAATAAAAAAACAAAATATTGATTTGATTATTTTTATTTAAATAAAATTTCGTATTTTATTATTATCTATTGTATAAGCAAAGAACTAATCATTAGAAACATATGTCACAAATCGGTGTAGAAAAGAAAAAAACAATTCAATTGATCATTTCTTTTTTTTTTTCTTCATTATATCCATATGTTACACATGTTGACGAGAATATGGTCATAGTTAGATGAGTACAATCAAATCATTAAGATGTTTTCAAGGCAAAGATCAAAATTTATTCATAGAAAAATTAAAATATTATTTTCTTAATCTATTCAGTTAGGTACGTTATAATAATAAGAATAGGAACATCTGGATAATTTACAATAATTAAAAACAAAGTCAAGGACAAATAAAAAATAATGACATATTGAAAATAAAATGCGAACAAAGAATTAAATTCATTTTACCATCTGATACAAAAATATTTCATCACATATTATCATTGACATTTTTCTCTCATTAATATACTTGTCCTTATATCAGATAATATATTAATTATTTTCGAATTTATTATTTAATCAATAGAATGATTAGTTATTGACATATATTCACTATTTAAATTCGAAATTATTTTCATACTCTCTTTTTATTAGGATAGAGAAAATAGATTTAAATAATTCTATATACATGATGTTTTAAGAAAAGTTTTATGTATTTTTTTAAAGAAAAAAAACACACACACACACACATACATACATATCGTTGAGATTTATAGAAATAAGAAGTGATGTTAAGAATGAGAATTATCTAATAGATCTTGTTGTTCATCAGAAGTCAAATGGATATTTTTTCGTTTAAATGTTATAAAATATAAAATGAGAATAAGAATAAATGAAATAATTTTAATAATAATAGCTGTACCAAATAATGTTAATGGAAGTTGATTTTGATTATAAATAAAACATGATCCACGTTTATTATATGTTGATGATTGAGACCAAAATAAACATTGATTATCAATAATTATTCCAAATATAATTGGAGTTGGAATTTGTGCTAAAATTTTCATAATACAATTTTCCAAACCTAAACCAAATGATTGCATATCATGTTTAACTGAACGTAATACAATCATTAATTGAGGTGTTGCCATTAATGTTTCAAAATATGTTACAAGAAATAATATTAAGAAAAATAAACAACTTTTTAATAAACAAACATTTTCACATAAGCCAGATGTTACTTTATCATCAATTGATAATAAACATTTACAATTCAAATATTCCTTTGATTAAACAAATTAATTAATTATTTTTACATAAAGAAAATACTTTTTTGTTGTTGTTTACTTACTGTTCCATTAACATCTGTACAACCTGCATAACATGGTGAAAGATAAGTAATTTGTTGTTGTTGATAACAAACAGGTTGATAAATATATTGAGAACAATTACATGATTGTGAACATTGATTATTACCTTCATATTTAATATTTGTGTCACATTTTATAAATATAAGTGAGATTAAACTAATTAATGATATAAAACAACAAATTAATATAAATTTAATACATCCAAATATATTTAAATTAAAACGTCGAACAAGAAATCCTCCTGTTATTGTTCCACAGATGGCTGCTGGTACAACTATTGAACCAGTTAATATACTTGATAATGATGAGGAAATATTAAATACTGATTCAATATATTTTACCATATATGTTGTAAATGACACAACAAGAATCTATAGATTACAATATTTTATTTGATTTTATTATAAGAATAAATAAATGACTTACACTTTCAATTGAATTTATTAAAACAATTAATATATATGTGACATTTTTAAAAAGATTAAGAATATTATTGAATATATCTATATAGAATAAGAATAATAATAATAAAGGATTTATATAAATATTTAAAAATAACCTTTTATATTTGATAAATGACATAAAGATTTAATTTCATTCGATTCTTCTAGATCATTAGTTGAATCAATAATTTCATTTGTTTTTTTTTGGTAAATGAGAAGGAAATGTAAAAAGAATGACTGATAATATAATTAATAATGAAGATGATATAGTAAATCCTGCCCACCAACGTCCAATCCATCTTGGATCATTTTTAGTTATTCCATCATGATTAGTTTCATCAACAATATTTATCCATTGAGAAATAAATAAAGAACCCATTGAAAATCCAATAGCAGGTCCTAATGCTACCATGCCATATAATATACCTAAATTTAAATGATAGAATATAGAAAAATAATTCTCTTAGATTAAATATTAGTGTGTAAAAGAAAAATAAATAAATATCCCATCCATTGTTAAATAATGAAAAAATGTTAAGATTATTTTTTCGGATAAACAAAAATATTCTTCTTACATTATTTTTAGAAAAAAAATCTAATTTTGTTAAAAATAAAAATAAATAAATAAAAAAGTGAAATAAAAAAAATATTTACTTGTGTAAATTGGTTGATCATTTTTATTAAGATGATCAGTTAAAAAAGTAATTCCTAATGTATAAAAAGGACTTGCACCAATTGACATAATTATCATTGATAATATAATTATATAATAAGTCCATGATGGTTGATTTATAATATTAATTAAATAATTTAAATAATTAGAAATTAATGAACTTATTGATAATAAATGAAAAAATAGATGTTCATTTTTATTTATTGAAATATTTTGTGAACAGAAATAATCTGATGATTGATTTGATGAATTTGGATTTATTTGTTCATGATAACCATTTATTAAATAAGGTAAAATAAAAAGAATATTACCAAATGAAAATATAAGAGCACCTAAAGCAACAATTTTTGCTCGATTATATTTTGAACCAAAATATGATATTAATGGAACTGAAAAAACACCAATTATATCATAACTACTAAATGCTATTCCAATATCTTCCGTTGAAAATCCATAATAATTTTCAATTGATGAGATTATTGAACCGATATAACCAGATGTTATCATTGATTGACATAATACAATTAAACATAGAAATAATAAATACCACTGAATTGTCCAAAATGAACGTTTTCTAAAGATTTATTTAAAAAGTTTTCTTAGATATTTTTATTTTATTTTTTTCAGTTTTTACCGTGTTTCATTTGGATTTATTATTTCTGTATCATTATTATCCGACATTTTAGTTTATTTTTTAAAAATTTTACTTTATAGGACTGTTGTTAAATATATTACTCGAGAAGTACAATGTCAATCACTTGACATTAAATAAATAGACCAATCAAATTCTAATCCAGATTTTACCATTATTTTATTTATTTTCTATCAATTCAATTCATTAAAAGAGAGAGAAAATTTAAGATTGAAAAAAGAAACATTTAAATCAGTAGAAATATATTATATTACTAATCAGATTTTTCTTAGTTGTTAAAACATTTTTATTAAATAAATATTAAAAATAATTTTATTTTCTAAGAGCAAATAAAATAGCAGCAATAATAAAAAATCCCGAAGTCCATGCTCCAGTTATGAGAAAACCAAACCATACTTTATAATATGCAAATGTCCAACCTTAACATTTTAATAAAACATTAGTTTCTAAATTTATATTAAGAAAATTCTGAATAGAAAAATACCTCTTGATGCAATACATCTTATGGCTTCAACAGCATATGTTAATGGAGTAAATCTACTTATAAAATGCATAGCAGATGGCATTCCTTCCACTGGCCATAATATACCTTTAATTAAGATTGATTTATTATTAATTGATAATCTTTAGAAAAATTTACCTGAACTAAGTAAGATAGGAAAAACACTTCCAAGTGCTATTTCCATAACTTCTATTTCTTGATTACATACAGAAGATATTAAAAGACCTTTACAAAAATAAAAATAAATAGAATTTTTCATTTCAATTTCTTTTCTTCCTTACCATAACTCATTCCACAAATTCCTTGAAGAAAAATTAATGTCATAGCTAAGAAAAGTGAACCTTTAAATTCAACCTTAATTAACAAAAAAAGAAAATAGAAAATATTTAAAAAAATCATCATAAAAGAAACAAACTTCAAAGATGAAATGAACAAATACCATCACAAGTGATACTTGAATACATTGAATAAAAAATTTGACAATAATATGAGCAAACATTATTTCAATTGTTGTAACACCAGCTATTAAACTTCGTTCTAAAAGTCCTTCTTTTTTCTCAACAACAAACATTAATGCTGTTAAACCAATTGCCAAAAAAAATATTATTGATAACATCATTCCTGGTGCAGCAAAATTTAAAAATTTTGGTGATACATCTCCATAGATGGGTTTTTCTATTATTACTGGTGGATTAACTATTGATGGATCTATTCCAGACGTTGATAAAATTTCTTTTAAAAATAATTCAGTACCATTTAATATTACACTTTGCATTACAAATGCTATTTGTTGATCTTAATAGAAAATTAAATACAATAAGAGAAAGATTCTATGATTCTTAAGAAATACAATTCATAGATTTCATTCGATTACAAATCGTTAAAAATATCCTATTCTATATATGAAATGGTTATTTAGTGACAATATTGAGAACTTTACAAAAAAAGCAGATGGCCTAAAATATGATTTTTCAATATCGAACTTACTAGTCATATCAAGGTAAAGATGAATAGATGATGCATTTAAAGTAGCTGGATCTGATTGAAACCCGAATAATCTTTTAGAGAAATAAATAAATAAATAAGACGTTTTTGTTTTAAATAAAACTACAAACTTATTTTTAACAGCTTGTGTAAAATTCTCTTGAAGAGTAGCAACACCCCAATAATTGCCTTGTTGAACAGAATCAATTGCTTTATCAAAATCATTGAATGAATCCTTTTATATTAGAAATGAAATAATAAATATTTTTAATTTTTATTCAAACATACAAAATGAATTTGTTCAGAATTTATATTATTTAAAAGTTCTAAACTGTAGTTTCCAGTTGGATATCCATTTATTGCTTCACTATTATAAAGTGCCATTGATAAATGTTTCGGATCACCTTTAAAAACACATTTTTTTTTTTAAATTATTTTTTTTTGTTTTAGATTAAATTAACTTACGACCAATACAAAGACAAAAAAGTGATACTTGTAAAACAGGAATTAAAAATTGAAAAAATAAAAATCTATTAAATAAAATCTATTATTAGATAATAAATTAATATAATAAAATACATTACCCAATATTTGTTTTAACTATTGTTAAATCTTTAACTATTAATGCAAATAATTTATGAATTTGAGGAAATACACAATGATCACTTAGAATTTGTTTAGCACGGAACATATCTTAACAAACAAACAAATATATTTAATTTAATTTAATTAATTTTTTAATAAAACAAACGATTTTTTTTATTTGGTTTATTTTGATGAATATTTGATGAAAGAATATTTGGTGGAAGAACACTTTGGGTTATTGCATTAACTGGATTAGAAAATGAGACAATTGTATCTCTACTATCTGTTAAACTTTGTTCAGCAATACGACTTTGATCATTATAACATAAATGAAGAAAAACATTTTCTAAACTCTAAATAAACAAAATATTTATTTTTATTTTCAACAAATATTTATTTGAAAATAAAATAAACAAACTGTTTTATTATATTTATTAAGAAGATTTGTTGGTTCATCTTCAGCTAATATTCTTCCACTTCGCATAAGTCCAACCTAAATTAATTCTTATTTTATTTTAAATAAAAAATTGAATTTTTTTTTACTCGATCAGCTTTTCTTGCTTCTTCAATATAATGAGTTGTTATTATAATCGTTGTTTTATATGTTTGAGATATTTTTATGAGATGATCCCAAATTCTAAACAAAGAAACTATTTAAAAAACAAGAAAGAGAGAACTTCAAACTTTTCTCGAAGTAATGGATCAACACCAACAGTTGGTTCATCAAGAATTAATAATTTCGGTTCTTGAAGAAGAGCACAAGCTAATGAAACACGACGTTGTTGACCACCACTTTATAAAACAAAACAGAAGAAAACGAAAATTATTTTTCAATTAAAACTCGAGTTAATTTGTACCTTAATTGTGAAACTTTTCTTGTTGGTGAAGGTAAATGAAGAAAATCAACAAGAAATTGTTGTCTTTCTGAAATATCTTTTCGACTCATATTATGAAGACGACCAAAATGATATAACATTTCTGATATTGAAAATGTTTTATAAAGTGCATTTTCTTGTGGCATATAACCAACAGAACGACCAGGAACATCATGTCCACGACTACCGGGACATTTACCAAATACAATTATTTCACCTTGATTTATACCTAAACAACCAACAATACATCGTAAGAGAGTTGTTTTCCCACATCCCGATGGACCCAATAAACCATATCTAATCAAATATAAATTTTAATTAGTTGAAATTATTATAGAAAATTTATTACATAATTCCCCTTGGAACATGAAGAGTTATATCATGTAAAACTTGTGTAGGTTTCCAAATATGACCATAGGTTTTCGATACATCTTCGACACGTACAGCCAAATCTTTTGATTGATCCTTTAAAAAAATAATATATTTAATTATTCAAATTAAAATAATTTGTTTTTATCTATTTAAATAATAACATTTTTCTTACCATTAGTTATGTCTTATCACTTCTCACCTATTTCAAAAGTCTGCACTAGTATAAAAAGATTTCGTTATCTTTTTCAACAAATTTCACCCTTATATTTTTGTCTTAGATAAATATTCAAAATTAAACGGATGACTTTTAAAAAACAAACCTTCATTGGTTTCATTTGATGTCCAACCATTGAATAGTTTTGTTTAAAAAATGATATTAATCGGATGAATCTCTATCAAGATGCGCACATTGATAATTTGATCTAATAGCTACAACTTCCTATTAGTCACTCTCTTTGTATCTTTTCAGATGAAATTGATTGATGCTATTCTATACTTTCCTGTTTAGAATGATATTTGAAATATTTTCTAATAAAAAAATCGAATGAATTATTACTAATTATCAATGGATTATGATGAAGAAGAGTATCAGAAATATACCGCCTAAGTCTCATTGATTCTGCAATACATTCGGAACTTTGGAGTTGAATCTGTGGCAGTGTATATATCATGTAAAATTATTATGGCTTTTCACCAATAACTATAGGTTTTCGATGTGCCTTCGACACATAAAACCATATTAAATAAGATTTCGAATTTTCTTATGATAGATTTTTTATTTAATTAGATGTCCAATTGTAAAATAGTTTATATATTGAAATTAGTCTGTTGAATTTGAATTAAATATAAGTGTTTGTCTATCAAGACGTAAAGATCTATAAACATGACAAAGACTTGAATCAGATGTTGTACCTTTAAATAAATCTAATAGAAGTGTTGCTAATATTGGTGATTGAACAAATCCTGCTGAATTTGTTCCTCCAATAAAATAAATATCTTGTTTTTTATTTTGAGAAGAAAATTCTTGAATAATTGGCATTCCATCTGGTGTCATTGGACGAATACAAAATTTCGTTGGATGACTTTTTGATTCACTTGCTTCAACTTCATCAGGTAAATAATTTCGTATTGTTGAATTGAATAATTCAATTAATTGATCAAGATATTTTGATTGAACAATTCCTCGATGACCACAAAAAGCAAAACCACCTGTTATATATAAATGTTGTTCATCTTCACTTGGTGTTACATTAATAACACCAATTGGTTCTTTTTCCATAATTTTAAAACCAATTTTTATTGAATTAATATTTGGAACTTTTGTCCAACATCCAAGAACGCCTTGAATAGCTAAAGGTATATTCTCTAATAATCGACAATCAATTCCATTAAGACTAGAAGCAAATATTATTTTTGAAGATGATATATCATCAATTGAACGAATATGTGTTGACCATTGAAATTTAACATTTTGTTTTGTTTCTAAATATTGTATAATATTTGAACAAAGATGTTGATGATTAACAGTAAAACCAGGTACATCAATACCACCTGCATCACCATCTTTAAGTATAAGACTAGGAATTCTTTGTAAAACTTGTGCATGTGTTAATCTTTGTAAATTATCTTGATTATTATGATATTTTGTTTGAAATTGTGAAACAACATTTAATAAAGTTAATGATGGACATACACGAATAATTCGATGATTTTTAACACAATTTTTAGCTATTTGAGGATAATTTTGAAATATATTTTCCCATAATTCCATTCCACATCTATTTAAATTTGATACAAATTTATTAAATAAATAAACAACTAATTCAGGATGACCAGCAAGTTCACAAAATCTTTCAATCCAAGGTTTTTCTTCATTAGAAAAATTTTCAGGTATAATTTTCCATCCACCATGATCATTTGGATATTTAATTAAACTATTTATTCGATAAAAAACAGCATGAGGTAATGTTTCTGTAATTGATGCATGTCTTGCATCACATCCATCAAGTGTTGGACCACGACAAGATATTTCATTTTCATTAAAATCATTTTTTAAATTCGGACGATTATGTTCATCAATAATAGTTATTTTATAACCATTTTCACAAAGAAATAAAGCAGTTACTAAACCCATTATACCTGCACCAATAATTGTTATATCTTCAGTTTTTTCTTGAGAATTTCTTGGAAATATTAATGATGAATTTAATGATTGTTCAAGTGCAATATTAGCAAGAACAACAAGAGCAGCTTGATCCATAACTTCTCCACAACCACGTCCTTTCATAGCAGCAGATATAGTAACTAATCCATCTGGATGATCTTTTATTTCAGATAAATCATATGCATGAGAATCTAAATGAGCAGTTAGTTCGCCTTTTTTAATACGTTCAATAAGAATATTGAGTGCACCGCGAACAAATACATGAAATTCTGTAACTGATACAATTCTTGCTCCATTTGGTATTAATTGAAAGAATTCTTGAGATAATCTTTCGTTATCATCTTTGACTTTATCTGCATCAACAGCAAGTATAACATGAGTAGCATTTTGAACAGTTTCTTCAGGTGTATTATAAATATGGATACCTGGTAAATCAATACCTTTTTCTTTTTGAATTTTTTTTCGAATATATTCATCAGGTTCGATTAATGATGGACTATAGATATTTACTATGTGATGTTTTTGATTTAAACGATAAGCAACTCGTCTTCCAATTGCACCTGATCCAATTATGGCAATTATTAAATTATCTTTATTATTTGATAAATTAAGATGTTCAATCATATATTCAGCAACAAATCGAGAATTAACACTTAATGTATTTAATACATTTATATTTAATTGTTTAGCTCGATCAATTTTAATACGAGAAAGTGATGAACCTCGTCGAATCAATGTTAATGGAATATTATCACCCATAATTGAACGCCATGTTTCAAGTGTTTTTTCTCCAACAGAATTATTTCCAACAATAATAACATTTGGATGATGCTCACGTATTGCAATAAGAAGACTTTGTTCACTTTGTACTAATTCTGGTAAATAAATTATTTGATGAAGAACACGTATTCCATTTGTTGTAAATGGATATGCTATTAATACTTTCATTTTATTTAATTTTGTTACTCAAAAAAAAAACCATGAATATGAAAAGAAAAACAACAGAATTCGTTTATACGTATTTACAAATAATGATGAATCATTGGATGACGATATAATTATTCTTTTACTACGCAGGTAGAAATATTTGTTTTTGATCATGATCGTTTTTTCTTATTAAAGAAAACTACGTGAAAGGCTCCCCTTATTTCAGTGAGAAAGAAAATAACTTGCCAATGCATGTCACATGTTAACCTTTGACAAATTAAACATTTTATACTATGCAAATATTAAAACCAAATTTTTTTAACTTTTGAGAAAAAGAATATTCGATGACAATGAATAATATTAATAAAAATTCAGATTACATTTCAAAAAATATACTTCTAAAATAACACATTTAAACTAAAAATAAATAGAATAATCATCGAAACATTTATAATTATATTTATATATTAAGTATATAGTACAGATTACAGAGATTCACTGAGCGTCACTTAAATTATGAATTTTATATAAAAACTTTTGTTATGATTAACTTACGCAATCTTACCTTTTTATTTTATAATATTAAACAAGGTAAGATCTTCTGACGAGATTTATTTCACAGAATTTTTGAATATTTTCATAAATTATCATAGATGGTTTTTTAAAAAACAGGTTGTTATTGAAGTAAAAATAATATATGTATATATATAATAATTGAAATAACGCACAGTTCAATATTCGAATGCGTTTCTTCGTATTCATTATGAATATAGAAACACTCATCAGGGCTGTGCATTATTAAAAAAACTTTAAATTTTAACACTACCAAGTTCAAAAAAAGAAATATACAAGAAATTAAAAGCACAACAATAATTCAAGTACTATAGAAAGAACCTCAAGAAATAAAAATAATAGTAAGTACAAAAGTAAAAAAACACCTTACAGTTGATTTCAAAAAAATGAGTTAGCAACTCATAATGTACTATTAGACGGGTGTGGATGTGGTTGTGCAAAGAGAGAAGACTGATACGCACCCACCCATATCTTTATATTTAACTATGATACTCGTACCAAGCCATCTACACCCACATCGTATCCATTTCTCCAGGTGTTGAGATATTCCTCGTTATTCATCGTTTCATTTATTAATGTTTACCATGTTCAAACGTTTTCAATTGGAATAAACTACGTCGATTTATAACAATTTCAGCACTGTCACTGAAAAAGGACATATAATATTTAACTGATAAAAAACTGGTATGCTCTCCAGATATCCTTTGTTGACAGTTTGTTATTTACATGATTATATCACACGGTTATAAATATAGGTGAGATATCATAAAATAGCACCATAATGCGGTTCTATAGAAAGGTGTCTTTCATCTTTCTTTTTACTTTTTTCGTTTTTGTTGCAACTAAAGACCATCATTCGAATATTAATTGGGCTTTTAGGAATCGTCATTCTATAAGGGATGATCCAATTCCTTGCAATCTAAGCATAGGCATCCCTGCATCTTTAGATCTACATCCAACTGTGACCATTACTCATTTAAATGTTTCAACTACACTGTATGTTAGCATGGAACAAATTGAAGTGACTTGGACGCCAATATTAAACGCTTGTCAGGATGATTTTATTGGTATCTATTTTGTAGAAACACCAATTTTTACAGGTATATTATATATGCTATTTACATATGGTTAGTCAGAACAATGAACTAATTACGTCAATCTCTTCATCATAATAAATACGTACATATTTTCTGTATTTATCAGGTGTTTGTGATTATGTTGGCTATGCATTTGTGCAAAACCAAAGTAGTGCATCATGGGAGATGATCCATCTACGTCGACCACTTGAATTTCGTTATTACTCACGCGATCAACATTGTTCAGGTAACTATTCGTTTGTCGCCAAATCATCCGTTGTTCGCCCTCTTAACTATAACGAACCAACACAGATCCATTTAGCATATGGTGATCAAATCGATCAAATATTTGTTTCATTTGTCACTAATTCAAATGCTCTTACACCACGGTGCCAATATGGATTGCATCCATCATCACTGGAATGGGAGACTAATGGTACAACAGTCACTTATACAGCATCGGACATGTGTGAAGGGCGAGCTACTGTATGGGGACCACAAAACTTCATCGATCCTGGCTTTATGCATACAATTTTACTACATAGTCTCCATCCAACAACTACGTATTTCTACCGAGTAGGTACTGATGAAAATGGCTGGTCATCAGTATACTCATTTACTAATCGTCCAGCAAATGACGATTCAGAAGTGAATCTTATTGCTTATGGTGACATGGGATTGGCGCCATTTGCATCGGGTGCTAAATCAACTCTCGATCGAATACGAGCACGAGTGATGTCGACTAATATCACTTGTCTGTTACATATTGGTGATATCAGTTATGCTATGGGTATCGCTGTTTTGTGGGATGCATTCATGTCTCAAATACAATCAATTGCAGCTCGTGTACCATACATGGTTAGTATTGGAAATCATGAATATGATTATATTACTGGCAGTGACAAGGATCCAAGTGGAGCACCAGGTCCTTTTCGTCCTAAATGGTAAGTTACTTGTTATTATTATAATCTATCCTCTTCTCTAAACTATTATATAAGTCATATTATCGATAGTTTTATCACTTTATCATCCTTTTTTAGGGGCGATTATGATACTGATTCTGGTGGTGAATGTGCTATTCCTATGACGCATCGTTTTCATTCCCCATCTAATGGCAACGGTCTATTCTGGTATAGTTTCAATGTTGGCCCCATTCATTTTGTTATATATTCGAATGAACATGACTTTCATCGTGAATCACCACAATATATTTGGTTAGAACAAGATCTTCAATCAGTGAATCGTTCTCGTACACCATGGCTTATTGTTAATTCACACCGTCCCATGTATTCATCGCAAATAATTGATCCACCTTATTTGATTATATTAATGTTACAATTATATTTAGAACCATTATTTTATAAATATCATGTTGATATTAATTTTTATGCGCATTTACATTCGTATGAACGAACTTGTCCAATGTATCAAAATAGATGTGTTCATGATGGTATTACACAAGTTTTAATTGGTATGGCTGGACAAGAGGTTGACCCTTATCCATATACAGGTGCAGAATGGAGTATCTATCATGATGAAGAATATGGCTACACACAATTGTGGGCTAATCGAACCTATTTGAAATTTACGTATTATCATGATGCTAACGATGCTATTGCCGATGAATTTGTGCTTCAGAAGTAAAAAAAAAAAGAGTTTTTTCTTGATAAATAAACTGAAAGGATAATATCTTTGATAATTTATTTTATTCGTATTGAAGAGATATTGATTATTTCTACATAAATTTAAGAAGAAAACTGAAATAAAAGGTAAGGGGTGGGTGTCAAGTATGATACATTTACACACGCACTAGATCTGGTTTTGTGACATGAACTATAAACATTTAATGCTTTTTTGCAAGTTTCTTGTCAAAAGAAAAGTATCTTGAGGGTGTGGGTGTGTATTACATCTATTTTTCACCTAGACCTACCCACACTCGAAGAATTTTACAGATCAGAAGTAAAAATTGCTCTATATTCAAAATTTAATTGTGCCTGTATGACAAATATTCTAAGATTTCGAATTAACTAAAGGTAATTTTTTTCGATATCTATTTATAATGATTAATTTATTATGTTAATCAAATGGAATGAATAAGAATATTTTTTAAGAACGATATAAGTGTAAAGATAGAGATTAAATGAAAGGTGTTTATTTGTGATATGAAAATGGACATATTCCTTCAAATGACGTTCTTTTATTAATAACATTTGGAAGTGATTTTTTTCTTTGATTATTTTCAACGATTGTTGAATGAATATCAGATAATGATGATAAGTTCTGATTATTATTTGTAATTGATTCATATTTATTCATTTCTTTAATAAACGCTTCTTTTGAATTAATTAACCAATGTGTTTCCATTTCTCCTTTTCCCTAAAATAAAATAATTTAGTTTTTATTAAGAAAATTTCTTTTAAACTTTTATTGGAATTTTTCCTCTGGGACTTGTTTCAAAATACATTGAATCTTTTAATAATTGCCATGATGTTTCACTTAAATGAATTCGACCAATCTAATCAAATTGAAAGTATATTTTCTAGATATTAAAAAAAACAATTTACATCACTTGTTGCTGTTATTCGACTTGCCTGTTTAAAAAATAAATAAAGAAATAAAAACGAATTAATTTAAAAATCTATTTTACTGTATTAATTGTATCACCAAACAAACAATATTGATAATTTTTATGTCCAACAATTCCTCCAACAGCTGAACCAGAATGAAAACCAATTTTAATTTGAAATGATTCTTTTGTTATTTTATTAATTAATTTTTTTGATTCTTTTAATAAATCAATTGCAAGTCCACTAATTATTTCACCTTGATTTAAATTAATATTGGTTTTTTTTATGAATTATTTCATTATTGAAATTATCATCGATTAATGAATAACTTTGATCACTTGAATCTGACTTTAAAACAAAACATTTTTTATATCAAAACTATGTTAAATATATAGAAGATGCTTTTTCTACTGTTTTAAATTGAAAATAATGAGGATTTATAGTATGTATAACAGAAGATAGAGTAAAATTTCATTAATCTTCAAGTAATTCATGTGGCAATATTGAAATTCAGATTTCTTATATGATAGTCTTTTGGTGAGATGGCTTATAATACATAAACTCATTTAATTAATTTTTATACATCTCTCTGTATAGGTGTGAGTATCATTTTTTTTTTATTCATCACCCGCACTTAATAAGCATACAGATGGATCCATAATTTCTATTCTTGTGATCAGCTTCCTCCCGTAATCAAAAAAATAAGTTATCTCACATTATGATGAATTTCTCTGATCTGTTTATCTAATTATTTTGTCTATCGGTATTTTCTTTCATATTATATCAGATTCATAATTGAATATATCTGATGTAAAAAGGGAAAATATACATTGAGATATTCACATGATTTTAATAAACTATAAATCTATGTTTATTTATTTATTTTCTAATAAATAATATGTAAACATACTCGATCCGATATTCTTCTTTGAGAAATTCTTTGTTGAATTCCTGAAACAAGCATATATGATGAATCAGCTTTTGTTTCAACCTTAAATAAAAAGATTAAATAAAATAAATTTGTTTTTTAAAATCTAACTTTGAAAACATCATATTTTTCCGTACATTGATCAAAAATAATAATCATTTCATTAATTGATTGAACTATTTCAGTTGGAGATAATTTTTGAATAACATCTTTAAAATCTAATGTATAACAAAATAATACAGTGACTAATTTATGAGACTAAAATAAAAAAAAAAAAAGATTTGTTTTTCTTTTGAATCGAAAGATGAAATGATTAACTTCACAAATTGAATTTGGAACAATTCCTTGTTGAAGCATAATACCAATATGACGTGGCATTAAAGAATAAAGAAGATGTCTTCCTTTTTCTCTCCATTGTTTTAATTCAAGTTTTGATGTTTGTAATTTGGAAACCCATGCTTGTTGCTTCAATTAATTCGAAATTTTATTTTTAAAAATTTTTAAGTTAAGAAGAAAACAATACTTTATCAATTTCTGAATGTAATTGTCTATGATGTTGAATTCCTGATATAAGAATTTCACTTGATCCATCATAAAAATTTAAATCATGAACGGATAATCCAATATTCAACATTTCTTCTGTTGTTGATAATCTATTTAATAAAAATATTATTTTTACTTTTAAAAAAAAATTCTTAAATTATGTGAATACACTGGATGACATAAAAAAGCAATTAAATTCCAGCTACTTAGCCATTTCATTTGTCCTTTTAAATTAATTCGAGGTGTTTCATTGAAATTATTCAAAGATTTAAGTGGAATTCGATTTTCCATTAAAAATACAATATGTCGACCATAATTAATTAACTATTCAAATAAATAAATCGAAATTTATTTTTATTTTAAAAATCGTTTTTTTTTTACATTATTCCATTCTAATGTAATATCAGGTCGAATTAAATTAAATATATCATTAAGATATCTTCCAATTAAAATAGTATCTATTGGAAAAAGATTTTTAATTGATTTTCCCATATGTGATATACATAATGATGAATCAATTAATATACTAAATGGAAAAATTTTAAAAAATGTTTCACTTGTTAAATTAGGTAAATTTGGAAATGGATGAAGATTTTTTGATATTTCATTTATAATTGAATTATTAAAATTAACTCGAAATGTAACAACAGTGCCTAAACAAAATAAAAACAAAGACATTTTTTTTGGTAAAAAATCAATATAAAATAACATTGATTAGTTGAAATATTTTCTTGAATTTTAACATAAATATTTTCATTATAAAATCTAGTTCCACATTCTCTTAATTGTCCAATAATATATTGTTGAAAACCTTGACGACGAGATCTAAAATTATATTTTCTTATTATTTTATGAAATAAAAAATGTAAATATTGACTTATATTGAAGTAACGCTCCATATTGATCTTCTTGTAAAACATGAAATAGTGGAGATTTCATTTTGGGAAAACTATATTTATTTGAATCATGAAGTTGATCAATTGAATGAAGAAAATCTCTAAAATGTCTTCCAGCAACACGTAAAATTTTATCATAACCATAATTTGTAAAAAATCGAACAAAACATTCACCAAAATATTCCATATAATAATCACTTGTTTCTTCATGTAAAATATCCGAAAGACCTTTTTTTTTCGAAGAAAAAATTATTTTTGATAATAGAAAATCTTTTTTTTATTTACATTCAGCTATTTTTGTAACTAAACTATCATCATATTGTCCAAATGTTGTAAATGTTTCATGTTCAAAATTTAATTCTTGTACGATTCTTTTCCAAATTTGTCTTCCATAATTAAGACATATTCCATCTCGTACACTTTCCAATAATATACCATATAACATCTTTTGCTTTTCTCTTATTATTAACAAAATCAAAAATTACCTTGAGTTTATTTTGCAAAATAAAGAGAACTGCTGAGAAATATCTAAATTAATTGTAATACGTGTCTTTTTATCTGTTTCAAAGAATCTTTTCATGTGAAAAGATAAATTTATAAAAAAAAAATCTTTTAGTTTTTATTCTAATAGAGAAAAGAGTTTTTTTTTTTATTAAATATTAATATGACAAATGAATAAAAGAAATATTTTTTTATTGAAGATGATATTTTATTTATATTTGAGTTGAATAGAAATAAACAAAGAAAATGTTGAAAAATGAATATTTATTTTTCAGTTTCATCACCAATAACAGTCATACATTTTGTTAAAACTTTTTTCGTTGTTTTTGATGGATTTGGTGGTGATGTTGATTGTTTATCATTATTTATATGATCATGAAGATTTTCTACTTCAGTTGTTCGATAAAGTGGTGTAAAACTTGAATTTTTATCATCACTTGTTGTTGATAAAGGAAAATCAATGAAATCAACAGATCGATGAAATGTTGATGAAGACATTACTCGACAATTCACAGAAATACAAATAATCTTATATATATATATTCTTTTCCTTTTTATTCTCGTAATCTAATGGGACACACTGTTTTTCCTTCTTTTCTTTTTTCTTTTTTCTTTCTCTTTCTCTTTTTTCTCTTGCTTTTGATTATCTCACACGAAATAAAAGTAGAAAAAAGCAAAGACAATTTTATTTGCATATGATAATACATACTGATCTTTAGGGATTAACAATATCACTTTTTTCATCATTAGATTTAATAATTAATCAACTTCATTAATTATTTATTTTGTTTTAATTTATATTCGATTTATCATCTCTAACAATACATATATTTACTCTTTCTTCTATACGAAATTCTCAATTTCGAAGAAAAAAGGAAAATTCATTAAATGAATTAATTCATATGTAAAGGATGCATTCAACCAATTGAGAAAGAAACTTGTAAAACTATAAAAAATTAATTGATATGCATTATTATTGTATTTTATAGTAATCTTGCACTGTAGAAAGTAGACAAGAAATTTTGTTTTTCTATTCAATATTTATATTTTCAAAGATCATCAATCGAACTGTGTAAAATAATGAAGAGAATATATTACATAAATTAGTTTTTAAACAAAAATAAACAAAGAAATTTATCTATATAGACTTGATTTGATTTACTGATAGATAACGTGCCAACGCTAATAGTAGGAGTAATTATTTCTCGTAAACAAAAAAGCTTTTCTAATCAATAGAAAATTTTTAGATGCGTTATCTCCTTCTATGTTGTTGATATTAATAATGGGATATTTCGTATCTTATTTCGGCATGAGTAATATATCAGTAACGTGACACAAACGATTACTTTTATGAAACAAAATGTAACAAATAATAATAAGTTTCTTTGTTTCTCAAAACTTATTTTTATTGAAAATATTTTCTAATTCATATATTAAAATTGAATCTATTCTATTAATTCTTCTTACATTACAAATCAACAGATAAAACTAAGTTTTCAAATAAAATGATACAGAAACGAATTTTCATTGTTCAAACTTTTGAATAATATTACTAATACATACTAGTCTATTTTTAATGTTATTTGTTGTTTATAGTTATTTTGCATATTAACAAAGAAAATTGGTATTGATAAAAACTATTACTAAACAAATTGAACATTCTCTCTATTTTTATAGAGAATATACTGTCATCAAAAGTATTAAGATATTTATAACGGCAAACTCAAATATTTTATTGTCATATTTTTGTATCAAAGAGGAAATATTGTTGGTACAGTCAATAATTGTTATTATCTTTACGTTGAAGATTATAATTAAAAGATAACATACTTTATAAACAATAATGAAAATTACTATTTTTGTTGAGAAAGTTATTATCTAGTATATATAGATACTGAACATACATGAAGTATCAATATTTTAATATTCTCTTTTGTGTGCAGTAATCATATATAGTACATATAAATACAAATTCTTTCCGCATTTTTATGAAGATATATCAATGATTTAGGTTAAAAAAGAATGATCGATTTATAATAGGAAATAATCTTCGCCAAAGAAATTTAATTCTAACAATTGTTTCTGAAATGATTTAGATAATGAACCAGTCTTTAAAAAAATGGCTTCTGAAGTAGAAACAATGTTTTAAACCAATGATCATGTACAATATAATGAGTTAAGGTTTATAACTAAGAAATAATGAATTCTTAATATAATAGTAGTGTACAAATCATTGTAATTCATTATGTGTTTTAAACTTCCAGATTTGTACTTCTTTTCTTCCAGTTCACCATTTCCACTCTCAACTGTTTTATTCGCGCACAATGGTCGTAAAAGTTTAAAGTTCCATATGGTTTCTCCAGTTCTACATGTATAACATATTATTGAGATATAATAGAAATCTAGATAGAAATAAAATAAATTATGATAAGTATTGTTCTTAGATATTAATGATATTTTTGTAAAGATAATAAAAATTCTTTGTATTATGATAAGGTTGAAGTGACATCTGTTTCTTTTTTATGAAATATTCTATTGGTTTTCATGATAAGCCACGTCAAAATTTACTTCAAATAGATCAGCAGTTTTTTCATAAAATATGAATTAATTTTTGATTAGCAAGAAGAATAAGTGATATAACCGATATCAATTTTATTTTTATTATTTAAATTTTCATTTATGATTTATGCTTGAGTTCTGATTAAAATATAAAAATGTATTTTTAGTATATATAAACAATGGAGGATGATGTTACTATTGAAGATGAAATTGATTCAAATGATAGAATATTATCGGAATCGGAAAATAAACTAGATTCAACGAAATGGTCTTTTCTATATCAAATATGTAAAGATTTATTTACTTATTTTTATTTTATATCTCTCTAAGACTATTTTAGTTATTCAACAATGGAAAATTCTTTTATTTATATTAATATTAACTATTATTTGGATTTATTTCAAACGAAATCGAAGAGAAAATACAAATCTATCAGGTAATTATAAATCTACATAAATTTAAAATAAGAAAAAAAAAACAATTTTGTTAATTTAAGATGATTCATTTAATCGATATGAACATATGGAACGTATAAGACAACGACAACAAAAAGAATATGAAGAACAAGCTAAACGTCGTGCAGAAGAAAAAAAAACTGTTAGCTATTTGATTTGATTTTATTTTCATTATAATTTATTGATTTTATTTTTAATTAGAAAATTGAAGCATTAAAATCCACAACCGATGAAAAATCTAGTCGATTAAAATATCGATCAAATGATCATAATCCTTTAACAGGTCAATCAACTCGAAGTGAAGGTGGATCATGTTCATGGCGTCCATCATCTAAACGAGGACCAGGTGGTGCTGGAGGATGAGGTTAATTTAACCTTGTTTTTCAATAAAACAAGATCAAATTGTTTTTTTTTTATTTAATTTGTTCTTTTTTCCTTTTATGATGTTAACATTGGAAACGTTTTCTACTAACGACATTGTTTAACTGATTTTAAAAAAGAACATTTTAAAATATTCTTCTATTAAATATTTTTCAATTATTATTTATTTCAAATAACAATTTCTAATATTCATTTCTTAAATGAGAATCTTAGAAAGAATAAAAATGGAAATAGTTCTCTTCTATCTTTCAACTTTTATCATATATAAATTGTAACATTTATTATCTCAATATTGTACTATTCATTCGTATTTGTTAATATTGAAGATTGTTCAATATAATCAATTTCTATTAATATATCATTATTGATAAAGATCAATGCTAGTTTATTAATGTTTACAACAAAACAACAATGATTTAAATCTATTTATAAATAAGTTATTAAAAATAAATAAAGTTCGATCATATTTAGTATAAATGATTTATTTTTGGAAGATTTGTTTACATTAAATGTTACAATAATTAATTAAATAAATGCTAAGAAGTAACTCATAGGGGGCTTAGCTAACATGGTAGAGCGCTCACTTTGCATGCGAGAGGCACTGGGATCGATGCCCGGAGCCTCCAATTCTAATATATGCTTTTTTTATAAATTAATTCTTATATTTGGTTTTTATTCGTGAAGTTCTCGACATTTGATCATTGTTGCTCGTATTGTAAATTGTTTTCGTGAAAGTTTCATAACATGCTAAGAAAAAATGAAAGATTAATAAAGTTAATAATTAAATAGAAAACAGAAAGAACAAACTTTTAAATAAATATCTAAAGGAATTGATCCTCTTTTTAAACCATCAGATAAATAATATAATAAATCATCAATTGCATGATCTTCAACATAACATTGAAGTAATCTTTAAAAGAGATAAGAAATAAAATATCTAGTTTATTTAACTTATTCAAAATCAACTAAACTGTTTAGAAATTGGTTTTGAAATAATAATTGCATCATCCTTTATTGTACTTTCTGACTTTTGTAAAGGTTTTTGTGTTGTTTCATTTGTTTTATTTGTTAATGTTGTTAAATAGTTCTAGAATAATAATAAAAATTTAGAAATAATAAATAAAAGAAAAAAGAATTCGGAAACTTTTATTAAAATTTGTTGTTGTTGAATTTGATTAATTAATGATTGAATTTTTTGTTCACCATTATTTAAATCTTCTTGAATTTTTTCTAAAGAACTTATTTCATTTTGTTTTGTTTCAGTTATTTCTTTATAGCGATTAGAAATTTTATTTATAACAGCTGATTTAAGAGATTCATGATAAACGTCGCCAGAATTTTGACTTTCATTTGTTTGTGCGACATGTCGATATGAATTTGTCATCATTGGTATTGGCATTGGCATTGGCATTGGCATTGGCATGAATGATGTATCAGTTGGATATGGTGTCGACTGATTTATATTAGTTGGATATGGTAGTGGCTGGTTTATACTAGTTGAATATGGTGTTGGGTGACTTATATTAGTTGGATATGGTGTTGGTTGACTTGTAATACTTGGATATGGTGTTGATTGACTTGTATTAGTTGAATAAGGTGTTGGTTGATTAACAGGAGTTGAACTTGAATAAACAGGTGGAAGTTGACTAAATGATTGAGAGAATGAATTAATTAGACTGCATAAATCACTGTGAGGCTAAAACAAAAAAATAAATTTAAAATTTAAAAATATTTCCTGATTTTTATTTGAGCAATTTTCTTTTTAAGAATTGTATTCATAGTATTTACAATTATCGGTAATTACAAGTTCGATAAATTTGATTTGACATTTTTTTTATTAAAATTCTATTGAAAATAATAAATCTCTTATTTTACATCGAATCATTCTTCTCTAAATCATACTAAAGATTTTTAATAATAAAAAACTAAAACGTGTTGAAATTTCTAGCGGATGTCTGTTTTTTTTTTCAGTTAAAAAATTTATTTATCTATCGAATATTACATTTGATAAGAAAACACTTACATGTCTCCATGATCTTAAATAATGATTAATAATTGTTCCATCCGGTTGAACATCTGGATTCGTTGTTGATATATACATATTTGCTGTTGGTTTAACTTTAGCTGTTGGTGATTGAGATGGATGATTTTGATGAATATTTATTTCAATTGGAATATTATATTTATTTGCTTTATATTGACAAACAACAGTTCCAGTTAGACAAAGATATTCTCGATAAACTCTTTCATTTGTATAATACGGAATTAAATTTAATATTAAATTGCATTGTGGTGATTGAAGTACTTGAATTATATCACGACGAACTAAATCTCGATTCTTATACTAGAAATAAAAAAATATTTATGTATTTTTAATTTAAATGTTTAAATGAATTACATACTTCTGATCTTTGAATCATTTGATCAATTTCAGTTTGTGATTGTTTAGCCATAATTATTTATTCTTAAATATTAAAATATGATATAGATTAATATACTAATATCAATATCATATCAATATGAATTGAATTGTATCGAAAATAAGTAGTCAATTGGTACAATACGTTCAACCAATAAGAAGTAAGATGTCGCCAGATTACGAGATCTAAAACTCGAAACTTAATTGAATTCAATTATTTTGGAATAAGGAAAAAGTAGGCTGGGCATCAGCATCTAATCCTTCGCAGTATATTGTGGGACTTGCAGTAATTTAATAATACAACTCTCTTTCTATCTATAAGTGATACATCGAGTGCATGAGTCGCACTTTTCACATGCTATGTATATCAAGTTTTTTTTTTAAATATAATTCGTTTACTTCCAGAGACTGAATCAGTACAAGTAAATCTTCCTGTCTAGTTTCGATTCATATTTTCCCTGCTACTATCTAATATCTTCATATAAGGTGTAGGTGACTAAGAGTGGGTCTTGATGTTGCTGGATGTGGATGTACGGTGGGTACTCTACTCTATTTATCTGACACTCACATCCACACCTCCAGTAAAAATTTATCAAGGTTTCGTATTCTCTTCCAAAATCTTTTTCGAGGATTCAGGAAAGTTTCTTTATTTTTTACGGTGCAGCATACTGTTCATTTTTAATTCGTAGTAGTCGTTTAATATCAATCTTAGGGATCAAATATGCTTAAATCCTTTCGTGACGTTTTGAGAAAAATTACCAAAAATCTATTATAATCATTCATATTGTACAAGAGACAAATGGACACAAATGGTTTCTACTTGTATTGCTATTGCACAAGTCCAGGATTGATTAGCGCTGAATGTATGTATTTCTTTTTGTTTAGACATAAATAAACATGATATTATATTCTATTTCGTCAAAAACTATCTTTTCTAAATCAAAAGCCGTTAAATTTAATATAATATATTTAAATTTTGCGGAATATAGAGCATATAACGAAGAATTAAATTAAACAACATGCAATATCAAGAGCTATATATGCATTAAATAAAAATCAAAAACTAAATCATAAAGAGAAATTGGTATGTGTTTAAGTTTACAATATTGTTCGAAGACCTCGTAATTATTTCAGTTACCAACTGAGATTGATTTTCTCAAGCCAACTAAATAGTAATGATCTGAATTTCTATCAAGCGCATATGGAACTTACCTATTTTGAAACAATGCGAAAAAAAAAACTTTAGGTAAATTTTACGTCGACATTTTTGTTTTCTAAATATTTTAAAAAAGTATCAAGCTATCAAAGAAAAACTCTTGTGAATTGAGTGGACACTAGTTGAACTGGTTTTATTCAAATTTCAAAACTAGTCTTGTTCTTTATGATTAGAACCGATTCGAATAGGATTCTGTTATGGATATCAATACTCATGTACAACAATACTCATATTGTTCAACTCTGCATTAATGTAGAAGTCTAACTATTCAGAAAGGAATGACTTGAAAATCTGATTTTTCTTGAAGAATTTTTTTAAATGATTTGTTTATTTCTGTTTCTTCCCGATCAATTATATCTATGTTTATGATGATGAAAGAGTTCAATGAATTAGTCAGCATATGATCAAAATCGAATCACATATGAAATCATACAAATAATCGAAGCAAAATTTTCATACAATAGTGAAGATTTATTTTGATATTTTTCCAATAAAATAAAATCTGTAGCATCTTTACATATAATATTGCTTTTTTTAATACAAAGAAATATACACTTTTGTTGCAAATACCCATCTTAAAAAATGAATATTTCTGTGAATAATCGTATCTGAAAAAATTTCAATAAATGAAGCAAAATATTCTCAATATTTTAAAATAATTTGTCGAACAGCAGATCAGATTGTACTAAAATTCGGCAATCATAAAACTAATGATCTTATGTTTTTCCTCGATTCATTTGTCTGACTGTTTCGTGAGAACAAATTCTATTCCATCCGTTAAAATATTTGTATTCGATTTTGCGATCAAATGTTAATATAGATTTAAAAAAATAAATTAGAAAAGAATGCTGCCAAATCTTTATTGGTTATAACGAGTACGCAATATTCATGTGTATTATACATCATTTGCTATCAATAAAACAATCTTAATAAAAACGTGCCGTAAAGTTGCTATGTCGATTCTGTTATTTCATAGTTGACGTTATTTTTTCGTTTTTTTCCTGTCAACAAGTAATTGCAACATCATGTGAAATATAGGCTGCGTGACGAACATATATTCATTCGGGCAAGAAGAAAAAAATACAACACATCGTATCAGTAGCATACAACGTTACACAGCACATATTTCACAAAGCGTTTACAATGGAAAATCAAACTGTTGCGAAGTTTCATACGTTACCAGTAGAAATTGTCTACAGAGTTCTAGATCACCAATCAGACTTTACATTGCTATGCTCAATGACCAATGTATGTCAACGATTCAACATGATCTTAAACACTTATCATCGATATCAGGTAAACTTTTTCTATCGTGACAGTCTAATTTTTGTCTACTGGTTCACAAATTATTTTTCATTCCTACAATCTCTATACAAGTAGAATCATTTCAGTAAAATGTACGTGAATAAATTATTTGTTACTTAAACTAATTTATCACTTATTAATCTCTTCCGAAAATAATGTTCAGATAATTATAAAAACACAGTTTCTTTTCTTTCGTTTTACCCTCGTCTAAACACTTTTTTATTACCATTTTAATAATTAGCATAACATTTTGAAAGAAACTCACACTCTCATCCAATTGCATTAATTACAATTATATTAGCAAAGTGGAACATTTCTCAAAGAAACGCTACTTACAAACCAAATTCTATTCCAAAAACGTTACCCATAACGCATTTTATTTATAATTAGACGTTTTAGTATGTATCCGCCTTTCACCGATTATGAATCTGACATTATCCAATAAATTCTTTAATTCTTACGTTTTTATCAACTAATATTTTTTTATACAAATAATTGTGTGGCATCATCGAAAACATCTACCGAAATCAATGAATATTCGTACCGAAACTAAGAATACCCATTAATTTGACCAAATGAGACAACTAAAATGAGGTTCTCATGCAAAACGTATCTCTCGTCTCGTTGATAAACATGAGAAACTCATCCACAGATTACTAATATAAAACTATGTTTTTCCAATATCTACACAGTACTAACAGGCGATGCATGTATTCGAATAGTTTTGCACATCAGCAATTGATACACCATTATTTATAACCTAAACCTTTTTGTCGTCTTTTACAAAAAAAACTAACAATTAATGCACCTCATAAATAAAAAAACTATACCTATACGCAACCCTTTTTAACTTCCTTTTACCTTACCTTTTTACCCAACAATCTTGAGCATTGCACAAAATCTAAATTCAAAGATATATTCAGATTCATATTTATGTGCTCTTCAGTGGAGTCCTACCAACATTTATTTCATTCATCTAAACCCGCATAAAAACGGCCAAATATTCTGTTTCTTCATCTATATGATGTCTTTAGTTATACTTTTTCATTTAGACACTCACTACACTAGATCTCAGTTCCAATGAAATCGGAGCTGCTGGAGCACAACTTTTGGCTGATGAACTGCGACGCAACACAGTAACTGTCTTTCTTTCTTTATCTATATTATATCTTTACTTATGCTTTTTCGTCCAGACACTCACCACACTAGTTCTTGCGGGCTGTGGAATCGGAGATATTGGAACAAAATATCTGGCTGACGGACTGCGACACAACACAGTAACTGTGTTTCTCTGTTTATCTATATCATGTGTTTACTAACACTTTTTCTTCTAGACACTTAGGACACTAAATCTTGGGAACGATAAAATTGGACCTGTGGGAGCACAGCATTTGGCTGAAGGACTGCAACACAACACAGTAACTGCCTTTCTCTCTTTATCTATATCACAGGGGTGTCCCGATGGGGGGCCTTTGGGGCCGCGACGTCCCCCCAATCTTAGAAAATTTTGTTTTTTTTTTGCTCTCCAGTTTATGAGCATTTTCGGAAAGTTTTAGAAATGATCTTCAAATTCATGGAAAAACTTACAAAAAAACATCGCGATTTTCTTTAAATTTCGAAAAAATTTAAGAATTTTCTTATAAACTTTAAAAAATCCTTGAAAATTTTTTGAACATCTTGAAAATCTAAAAAAAACTCAGAAGATGTTGAAAGTTTTTTGAGAATTGGGGATAAATTGAAGAAATTTTTTGAAAAAATCTTGAAAATCTTCCAAAATTTCTGAAAAATTTACAAAAATGCTTGGAATATTTTTGAAACTTATCAGAAAATCTCGCAAAATTTATCGACGGCTCCCCAATGTTTTGGACCTCGGGACACCCCTGTCTATATCATGTATTTACTTCGACTTTTTCATCTAGACACTCACCACACTATATCTCTCGTCCAATGAAATCGGAGATGCTTGAGTACAACATTTGGCTGATGAACTGCGGCATAACACAGTAACTGCCTTTCTATGTTTACCTATATCATTTGTTTATTTACACTTTTTCATCTAGACACTCACCGCACTATATTTCTGGTTCAATGAAATCGGAGATGTTGGAGCACAACATTTGGCTGATGCATTACAACACAACACAGTAACTGTCTTTCTCTATTTATCTATATCATGTCTTTACTTACACTTTTTCATTTAGACACTCACCACACTAGATCTCAGTTCCAATCAAATCGGACCTGTTGGAGGACAACATTTGGCTAATAGATTACGGCACAGCGCTGTAATTGCCATTCCCTCTTTATTTACACCATGTGTTTACTTACACTTTTTCATCTAGACACTCACCACACTAAATCTCAGTCACAATCAAATCGGAGATGTTGGAGTACAACATTTAGCTGATGAACTGCGATGCAATACAGTAGCTGTTTTTCTCTCTTTATCTATATCATGCCTTTACTTATACTTTTTCATCTAGACACTTACAACACTAAATCTCTTCAATAGTGCAATAGGAGATGTTGGAGCACAACATTTGGCTAATGAATTGCGACATAACACAGTAACTGTGTTTCTCTCTTTATCAAGATTATTTGTTTATTTACACTTTTTCATCTAGACACTCACCACACTAGATCTCGGTTTCAATCAGATTGAATCTGTTGGCGCAGAACATTTGGCTGATGCACTGCGGCACAACACAGTAACTACCTTTCTCTCTTTATTTACACCATGTGTTTACTTACACTTTTTCATCTAGACACTCACCACACTAGATGTCGGGTGGAATGGAATCCGAGCTGCTGGAGTACAACTTTTGGCTGATGGATTACGACACAACACAGTAACCGTGTTTCTCTCTTTATCTATATCATGTCTTTACTTATACTTTTTCATTTAGACACTCATCACACTAAATCTCAGTTCCAATCAAACCGGAGATGTTGGAGTACAACATTTGGCTGATGAACTGCGGCATAACACAGTAACTGTCTTTTTTTATTTATCTATATCATTTGTTTACTTACACTTTTTCACCTAGACACTCATCACACTATATTTCAATCAGAATGAAATCGGAGATGTTGGAGCACAACGTTTGGCTGATGGATTACAACACAACACAGTAACTGCTTTTCTCTCTTCATTTACATCATTTGTTTATTTACACTTTTTCATTTAGACACTCACGACACTATATCTCAGTTCCAATCAAATCGGACCTGTTGGAGCACAACATTTGGCTAATGGATTACGACATAGCGCCGTAATTGCCATTCCCTCTTTATTTATATCATTGACTTACGTACACTTTTGCATTTAGACACTTACTTCACTGGATCTCCAATGGAATCAAATCGGAGATACTGGAGCACAAGTTTTGGCTGATGAACTGCGACACAACACAGTAGCTGTTTTTCTCTCTTTATCTATATTATTTGTTTACTTACACTTTTTCATCTAGACACTCATCACACTAAATCTCAGTCACAATCAAATTGGACCTGTTGGAGCACAACATTTGGCTGATGGATTACGATACAACACAGTAACTGCCTTTGTCTCTTCATTTACATCATGTGTTTACTTACATTTTTTCATCTAGACACTCACCACACTAAATCTCGATTACAATGAAATCGGAGATGAGGGTAAACATACGATCTTTGAATTTCTGGAACGCAATAGAAGCGAAGGATAGTCGTGATTGGGAATCGAAATGTTAGGCATATTCCCACCAAGAAGAGGTAGTGAATGATGATGATGCTACGTATATTTTTATTGTGTTGTAATATTCGGAAAAACAATAAATAGAAATGCTGATTTTCAAAGATAATGTGTATTCTGATGATAAGTTTTACTTAGATTTTTCAGTATGTGTTGAGGCGATGATGTTTTAAATAAGATAGGGTGTGGGTGTCTCTTCATCTATACACCCATATCCTCAAAATAATTCAACAAGACCAACAAGAAAAGTTAAGTATGACTCATTGTCTACATATGTTTTATAGTTGAAACTAAAGTTGATGACAGATAATTAGTCTATTGAATTAGTATCAACTGTATTTTGAAAGTATATAAACTTTACTCGATTCTAGGATAATTGTTAATGTTTAGAAATCTATGAAGACCTTAAAATCGTGACTTCGATATCGGGCTTCACGTTGCATTTTACAGACGAGTCTCGACTCGTGTGCTATCTAGTTCCAAAGACATTTGCATCGTTGATTATATGAAATTATCACTACTAAAAAAATAGTTTCCATTTAATTAAGCTCAACGAACTGAGCAATTGCAAGATAATATTATTCAATACAAAAGATAAATGCTTTTTTAAATCACTTATCTACAGTGATATTTCTAATTATAGGCTAAAATAACTTTTCGATCACGTTTTTGACTATGTAGCTTAATCTGCATCATCATTATCATGTCTACTTCTATAATCTCTTTTTATTTCTAAATACATACAAGATATATTTCAACTTCTTATTTAGGTATTGAAAGGAAACTATTGATATTCATTAGAAAAAAGAATTGAAGAAAAAAGAATCCTCTTTTTGGTAGAAGGAAATATTATTGCCACCGAATTTTAATTATTCTATCACAATTATAACAAGTTTTAATAACCGTGATTAAGCCATGCCTATGAATATGTTACATTGAAATACCATATATGAATAGATTTTATATAATATTTCATCAATATATTGATCACTATTCTTATTATTCATAACAACAATATGAATAAATCAATCAGATGTCTTTGAAGAAACAATAGAAGCTATCTGTACTAAAGATGAAATGAATGATGAAGATTTTTTTTAAGTTTCTTGACATAAAATTTTAATTAGAATTAATAAGTATTGAAAATGAGCGTACAGGGGGCTTAGCTCACATGGTAGAGCGCTCGCTTTGCATGCGAGAGGCACCGGGATCGATGCCCGGAGCCTCCAATTCTTTTATGGTTTTTTTTATTAATTAATTATTATTTATATATTTTATTCATCAAGTTCTCGACATTTGATCAAAATGAACTAAACTGTTTAGAAATTGATTTCGAAATAATAATTGCATCATCTTTTATTGCACTTGCTGATTTTTGTAACGGTTTTTGTGATGTTTCATTTGTTTTATTTGTTAATGTTGTTAAATAGTTCTGCAATAATATTAAAAATTTCGGAAACGTTTATTAAAACTTGTTGTTGTTGAATTTGATTAATTAATGATTGAATTTTTTTAGAAGATGGATCGTTGAAAGCTCTACAAAAGCTGTCTATACAAATGTTTATTGCAAAAGAAGAGTGGCTGCTAAATACTTTTATTATTTTATATCTGGTCGAAGTTAGCAATAGTATGTCGATGTTTCATTTTGAATATTTGGGAAAAATTATCAGGACTGTTCTGAATCAAGTATCTTTGAAAGAATACAACATAATTTTTGCAAATGAGATACAAAAACTTTCTCGATTTCTAACGACGAAAATGAAAATTTTCCATAACTAGGAAGGATTATATCTTCGTCACCGTTCCATCAATTGAAGCGGTCTTGA
The DNA here is from genome assembly GCA_905250115.1 of Adineta steineri. Taxonomy (NCBI): domain Eukaryota; kingdom Metazoa; phylum Rotifera; class Eurotatoria; order Adinetida; family Adinetidae; genus Adineta; species Adineta steineri. Next base: position 225,829 of record CAJNOI010000056.1, on the reverse strand, counting down.
ATATAATATTTTATAGTAAAATATTCGATCGAGAGTCTTTTAATGTTAATAATTCTTACTTATTTTATTAGATTGAATATTCCTATCTTAGAATTAAATTTTGCTTTTCTTTTTTATCCATAAAATTATTGGTTAATAATTATAATGAATAAAATAGTTCATGGAAATTTATTGAAAAAAGATTTATTTAATAGATATTCAAAATAAAAATATTCATTGAAAGAAATATTTGAAAAATTGTTTTAATAAAAGATAGATGAAGATTTAATTTGGATCAGAATTTTCTTGATGAAGTGAAGATTTTGAAATATTTTGTAAAGATGAATGAGTAACATGTTGATCTGATTGAAGATGATCACTTCCTTTTTGTGCTTCTTGTTCAATATTCTTTTTATCTTGTTCAGTTAAATGTGTTAAATCTTCAATTTCAGCTGAGCGATGTAATACACCTGGTTCAGACATCTTTTGTTTATTTATAATGGTTCTTACTCTTAACTCATCTCATGATCTACTTGTTTTTTCTCAATTTATTCGATAACCAATGAAAACAATTTTCCTACGTTTTGTTTTGTTCTGATATTCAGTGACATCTTAGTCAATATATCAATACTAGTTAATATATTTTATTTTGAAATATTTTTATATGTCAAAATAAAAGTATTTTATATAAAAATTCAATTTCAATATTGAATAAGATTACGTTTGCAAATAATCTATAAGTTATCATATTATAATATAAAAAATTCTTTTATTTTTATTATAAAAAAGAGGGGATTTCAATTTAATTGCCGATAAAGATAAACTTTTGAATGATATGTACAAATATTCAAAATAAATATATCGAATTCAATCATTTAAGATTCTTAATAAGGACAGCAAATATAAATGGAAACGGATACCAAAACATTGTAAGTCAATGGACACAAAGAAACAAAAATTCTACTTATGGAATTTTTTCTTCTTCCCCTCGAAAACGATTACTATCGAATATCAGATTTTATCACCTAGTTTCTTCTTCTCGAGTAAAAGAAACCAATTCAGCTACAATAGTTTTTCAGTATAATATAGAGGTATTTACATATTTCATTAGAATAAATGTTCAATAATAGTTTTGATCTGTTTATATAACGAAATAAATAAAAATGTTAATTTCTTTTAAACCATCTTAAAAATTTCAAAATCAATGAAATTATGTTTTTGTTGAGAAGAGAGAAGAGAGAAGAGAATGAAAGAAATACGTTGACTAATAATATCTGTTGCATATAAAGAGTTTTCTTTCCAATAGTATATTGCAAGTTAGAATTTTCTTATGGTCATTACTTGATCATTTTGCAATGATACACAGTATCTTTTGAATTAATTTTTCTTGTTAAGCTTCTACAGTCTGACATATTAAGAACATGATAAATTCTTGTTTCCAACAAATTTCAAATCGGCTACATGTTATAGTAGTAAATGTTTCAACTAACATTATCGACATTGAGTTCTTTGACCCAGTTAAAAATAATATTTAAAGTTAACACTTTATTTCCATATTTGTTTTGTAAGAAAATCAATTTCCTGTGCTTATTTTTAGGAACATTAAATTAAGTCTTTATGAAATTTTCAAATAGTAATTTCATTCGAATTTCCTGAAATAGGAATTACACATCGCATGAAAAGAATTGAGTTTGTATGTGATTTCTAGGGATAGTATCTAGTATTCTTATAAATTGATAGTTCTAGAAAAAAAAAGTATATTTAGATATCGTTCTTTTCAATAAAAAAAAGTTCATTGATTCCGAAATTATCAAGAAGATTTTAGCAATTAACTTAGCATGAAAGATAATATCATTTGATGTGTATGATTAATTTTGTATGAAAATGTAGTTGTGTTTTATTTTAAGAAATATAATTAGAAAATATTTGATTTAGGTTAATTGAACAAAAATATCTTTTAGATGTTATTTATAGAATAGAAAACAATAATCCCTTTAGGCAAATAGCAATATATTCATCGGAAATTCATTTAAACATAATGATTTATTATTAATTTTCTTTTTTTCGAATAAAAACAAAAAATAATTTATCATGAATATAATATCAACATTTTATCAAATATTAAAAAAAAATTATTTACTTTTTTCAAATTTTACTATTTGTTTATATATTTAATATTATTCGTATCGAAAAAGAAATACTTTTTTTTATACAAAAAATGGTTGAAAAAAAAAAAGAATATTTTCTCAAAAAAATATTTGAATTTTGTAATGAAAAAAGGAAAAGAAAAAAAAAAAGAAAGTGTTTTGTTGTAGATGATTAATGTAAAAGAAAGTAATCTCGTCTATAAAATGTGTCAATGTAAGAATAATATTTATTTATTAGATATCTTATTGACAAAGACGAAAACATACTTGAAAGAAAGGAAAACGGAAGTAAGTTGACAATGATAGCGTTTCTCTCTCTCATCGGTTTAATTGTCTTGCCTATAGATCATATACACCAGTTATGAGTAATTGAATCTCGCTTCTTCTTCTGCATCTTCGTCTTCTTCTTCTTTTACTTTTGCTGAATATTCTTATCAACCATTGCATCGACAAAGAAATATCGAGTGTCTTTAACTATATGGATCATCATTTATCAAAACTAAACGAAAGAATTCTTTTCTTTCTTAGATTAGAGCATGATGAATAATTGTCGAATTGATTATTTATTAAAATTTATGTAAATATTAAGAGAAGAAAACGAACGAAATGTTTTTAAATGGAATCTTATGGTTATCATTTGTATGTTTATTAACATTATTGGGTAATCTTCTTGTTATATTAGCAGTTTATCGTTCGATATCACTTCATTCTGCAACATATTATTATGTTGCATCATTAGCTGTTGCTGATCTTTGTGTTGGAGTTATTGTTATACCATTAGCTATTTTATTTGAATTATTAAATCCACCTCCATCACGTTTATTATGTAATTTATGGCATATAACTGATGTTGGAGCATCAACAGCATCAATACTTGCATTATGTGTTATTGCACTTGATCGTTATATAGCAATAACATCACCTATAACATATCCAACATCATTTATTAGTAAACATTCATCATTTGTTATTGCTGCTATTTGGTTTTGTTCAGCATTTATTGCTGGACCATTTGTTCTTATTCTTGGTGAAAGAAGTTCTTTAAAAACAAATAAATCTTTATCTGAAGAAATTCAAATTGAACGATGTGAATTTCCATCGGATCCAATATTTATAATTGTATCATCATCTGTCTCATTTTATGTTCCATTAATAATAATGGTATTTGTTTATGGAAGAATATTAATATCAGCACGAAAACGTGAAGCTCGTGGAGATGATGGATGATATACATCATTAATAGGTGTTGTTTGTTTAAAACCTTGACGAAGTGCTTCAATTTGTTTTCGTTCAATGAAAAATCCCAGTTCATCATTATCAACAATATCAAATTTAAATATTCCACAACCAATAACATTAAGAATTCATAAAGGAAAATATTGTCGATCACCATCACTTCCACCATTAAATTCTCATTCACGTCGAAATGATTCAACATCATTAACAATATTATTTTTTCGTCGTTTAAGAAATCTTCGTCGAAATCGAAATTGGACAAGATTTTCACGTGAACATAAAGCAGCAAAAGTTTTAGGAATTGTTATGGGTGTATTTATTGCTTGTTGGTTACCATTTTTTGTTTTTCTTCTTCTTACCGGAGTTTTTCATTTACAATTGAAATCAAATTATCAACAAGAACTTTTTCGTTTATTTACTTGGCTTGGTTATACAAATTCAGCAGTAAGTTTTTTCTTTATTTTATTTTCTCTCATAATCATTTATTTCTTTTAGCTTAATTTTCTTGTTTATGTTTTAACATCACGTGAATTTCGTTTGGCATTTATGAAACTTCTTTGTCCTAGAAATTATGTTCAACGTTCAGTTTTAAGACATTTTAATAAACATCAAACACATTTAAATTCAATTTAACAAATTTTAATTTTTATTATTTTATTATTGTAAATAACATTTTTTTATCCATTCAAGTTAATCTTTAGTTTCATTTAGAAAAATAATTATGTTCTATCTTATATCTTCAATTCATCGTTTTTTCTTTTTGACATCAAATTTTAAAAAATATTCGATATTAAAATCTTTCAATGAGATAATATTCAATAAAGTATTTTCATTAAATGAACAAATTTTACTATAGAATATATCTTTCATCTTTCGTAATCAAACTGTCATTATTCATAGTTACGAATTTCATTATAAAATCGAGTAAGTTCGACAAGTTTCATTATTATTAATATAGTGTAGTATTATCTAATTCGTTTAGTCATAATCACATATCAGTTTATTTTCTAGGAATTTGTATATAAAATATGAGTGTCAATCAATTAATAATCAGTTTTCTATAATATAATTCATAAAGATCAAAGATATTTTTAATTGTACAATTTTTTTTTACTAGAAACAACTTTACAATCGTTCTGAAACAAATCAGAGAGAATAGTTGAAATAGATATAGACTATCAGTAGATTTTTAAATATTGATGTTTATACTCGATTTTATATGTAACGGATTAAAATGAATGCTTCGAAGTGTATCAATATGATCTTTAAAACTTTGTTGAACTTAAATTGAAGACAAAAGTCAATCTTTTGTGAGAACATTGAAATCTGATTGTTAATTAATAAACTAATAATTTAACAAAAAACGAGATTTTTTATTTCTTGAATAATTTTCCTATAGAAATATATCTTAATTAAAATATAAATTTATAACAAAAACAAAAACAAATAACATTTTTAAGTTTTTTTAGAAAAAAACAACGATGTGACATATTCAAATGCACCAAAATAAATTAAACCACCTATAGATATCCACATTGTACGAGGAAGTACACCACTATATAATCTAATAACAAAAAAAACAAATATTTTATTTTAGAATATAAATTCAAAAGAAAAAAACATACGCTGTAAAACCTTCATTTTTAACAATATTCTTCATAACAGTAAAAGAATTTGAAGCTGCGTCAATATCAGAATGCTAAATAAAATAGAGAAATAATAGAAAAATAAATAGAAAGATTTGAAATATTTACATGAGCTAACATAATTCTTGTTTTTGCAACATCTACATAGAAAGTTTCGTTTTGTTTTTGTTAAAATAATTTAAAATAAAGAAAAAAGCGAACCTAATGGAGTTGTAATAGATGCTGCTATTCCACCGGATATTGATCCACATAGAGCTCCTTGCCATGGAGCTACAGGATAACCTTGTTTAGTACTCCAATATTCCTTGAATTTCGTTTTATAAAAAATAATAAATATTAATAAACAAAAAACAAACTTTGAATAATTCCCATAGTGGAAATTGAATTATTGAAAATGGAATTTCTCTTGTTACAGTTGCAAAATATCCTCGATAAAGACCAAATAAACCCTTATAAATAATAAATATTATTTATTGATATATAAAATTTGAAATTAATAAACAAACTTCATTTTGAAAACAAGATCGAGTTATTGTTAATAAACTTAAATTTCGATTAACTTGTGCTCGTTGTTTAACAACTTCAACTGGAACACGTATTAAACATGCACACTAAAAAGAAGAAAGATTTGAAAATAAATTTCTATTAATTTTTTATTACAATTTCTCCTAATGTCGCAGCAGTCATATGAGTTTGCCATTGAGATGAGAATTGAATTGTTTGTTTTGATAAATTATAAGCAGTAAAAAATAAAGCTGATGATGGTCCACTTCCAATTAATACTGAACCAACACCAGAATATAATGATGAAAATAAAAATCCTCTAGTTAAACTTTTTTTTTGTTGAAGACGAGTTTTTATTGTATCGATTGGATATAATGATAAATCAACTGAACATCCAGCTATTGATCCTGCCTTGAATAAAATATCGAAATTTTATTTTTATTTAAATTAATTTTACAAACCACTAATGAACGTTTAATTATTCCAGTTATATCTTCTTCCGCCATTTCATTTATTTTATCTTTAATGACAAATATTATGAGTAATTAATGCAATATATATATATGTATATATATATATTATTTCTATAACGACATCTTTTTTCGAAATAAAAAACAAATCAAAGGAGGTTAATACACATCAGTATCAATCAATATGGCTATAAAATTTTTTACTTTTTTTTATTTTATTTAATTTTTCAAATCAAAATGATTCTTAATAATGAACAAAAAACGAATTCAACACAAAAAGATAAATCATATTCATTAATTGTAAATTATTTACCACAATCAATAAAAGAAAGTCATTTAGCAGAGATATTTTCACCAATAGGACCATTAAAATCTTGTAAATTAATGCAAGATAAACAAACAGGTTAATCTTCATTTTTTTAAAAATAATATTTCTTATTTTATCTTAATTTTTGTTTTTTGTTCAAGGTTATTCATATGGTTTTGCTTTTATTGAATATTTAAATGGTGAAAAAGATGGTAAAATTGCTTGTGAAAAATTAAATGGTTTACAAATAGGTCATAAAACAATTCAAGTAACTCAAGCTCGACCACAATCCAATGAAACACGCAATACAAAATTATATGTGAAAGGTTTTCCAGATTCATTTTCAGAAAAAGAATTTTATGAATTATTTTGTCCATTTGGTGAAATAGTTCAAATAAGAATATTAAAAGATAAATTAATTGCTTTTGTTATTATGTCAACACGAAGTCAAGCTCAAACTGCCAAAGATCATCTTCATGGTCTTGAAATTAGTTCAAATAATATTCTTAATATAAAATTTCCTCAAACAGATTCCAGAAGACGACAAATGGCATGTTCATTAACTTATCCATCTTTAAATTTTTATACTTATCCAATTGTTGTTGATCAATATTATTTATCTTCTCCTTCTCCTCCTTCAATAAAAACTCATTCAATCTATGTTTATGGTTTAAGTCAAACTGTTAATCAATCCGAATTATCAAGATTATTTTCTGAATTTGGACATGTATCACGTGTTGATATTATTATGGATAATAATACAGGTCTTTCAAAAGGTTATGGATTTATTCAAATGGAAAAATATGATGAAGCATTAAGAGCTATTGAACAACTTAATAATTATCAATTTCATGGAAGATATCTTCAAGTTCGATTTAAAAATTCATCAAATAACAATCAAATTATTTATTAAACGCACAATTTTCTTTTCTTTCTTTCTTTCTTTCTTCTTCTTAGGTTTTAATTCCATCTATTAAAATAATTTCGGCTTATTAAATTTATTATACGTTTTTCTTTCATTTTTATAAAACGAAGTTTTTTATATTTTTCTTGTTTTATTCGAAATTTGTTTAATCTATTTTTAGATTTTTATTTTTCGTTTTTCATTTTTCATTTTTTTAATTAATCAAATCTTACGGTGTGTCGAAGAAAGTCTATAAAACAATTTATTCATTATGTGAGTTAGATAAAACAGATTTCAAAAAGAAAAATACACAATTTTTACTTTTTCTTTCACACCTTTTTTTATTGTTATAGAAAACATTTTCGTTGATAAAATAAAATATTTTTCCATTGAAACGGATTAGAATTAAATTAAATATATTATTAAGCTTATCGATACAATTATCTACCCAGAAAGATATTCAATAGATTCATTTTCTAATCAACAATTAAGATATGTTCAAATATAATTTTAATAACATATTTTATAGTTGCAGTTTGTTAATTAATTAAAAAGAGAAATATTTCAATAAAATAAAATGTAAATTTTTATTATTTTATTTCGGTTAAACAGATATAAATTTTCTTTCAGATTTTCTTAAATAATAGAAATCTGAAGTTGACAAAAAAAAAATAAATTTCTGAAGACAAAAACTGTTGAAATCTTTTTAGCTTTTAAATAAAGGAAAAACAAACAAAAAGAAAATGATTCTCTTGATTTTCAAAAAACCAAAATTGTTGTTAATTAACATTTGTTGATAATAATTGTGGGAGAATTTGTGCAGCAGGACCATGAAAATGATAACTAAAAGAGAAGATTGATTTTTTGAAGAATAAAAGTAAAAATAAAAAGTAACAAACTTTGCAATAGAAGTTGAAGGTGTTGTTTCAATATTTATTTCAGCAACAAGAATACTTCTTTCAGAAAGAAGTGATGCATAACCAGCTGCTGGATAAACAACAGATGATGTTCCAACCTTTTATTTTTATTCTTATTAATAGAAATAATATAAAGAAATAAAAAACATACAACTAAAAATAAATCACATAATTGAATTTCTTTTTCGATCTTTTCTAAAACATCATTCCAAATTTGTTCACCAAACCAAACAATATGAGGACGAAGAAGAGATCTACATTTTCGACAATGTGGCAAATCTTTTTCATCGATTTCAGGACCATTTTCATCTGGCAAACTAAAATAAAAATCATATTGAAATAAATATTGAATAAATAAATAAATAAATAAAAACCCTCGATTTCTTAATGATTCACAAATCGGACTGGATGTATTTTCTTCAATAAAATTACATGAAGTACATCGAACCACAAAAAGATTTCCTAATTAAAAAGAAAAAAAATAAACATATTGTTTTTCTCTTATTTTGATTTTTTTTCTAATAAAATTCTAAAATAAAACCAACCATGCATTTCAATTAAATTTTTTGATCCAGCTTTCCGATGAAGACCTGAAGAAAAATCTAAATTTTGATTTATTTCAAATAAAACAATTCAAACCATCAACATTTTGTGTTATAACATTAAACCGTTTTCCTTCTTTTTCAAATCTTTTTTCTGCTTCTGCTAATGCTATATGAGCCTATTTTGAAAGAAATTACATTTATTTATTTAATAATAAAAAAGCTAAACCTTATTTGGTTGTTTTGTTCGAACAACTTCTCTTCGATAATGATAAAATTCCCAAACAAGAGAAGGTGAACGATTAAAAGCTGTTAGAGTTGCTAAATCCTATTTATCAATAAAATAAAGTTTTTATAAATAATTCTTAAAACAAACTGTTGCTCGATATTGTCTCCAAAGACCACCACTACCACGAAATGTTGGAACACCAGATTCAGCTGATACTCCTGCACCGGTTAAGACAAGAACAGAACGAGCATTGGCTAACAAACGACGAAATTCAGCGATCTTTCCACTTGTCTAAATTAAATTGTTTCAAATAATTCGAATAATTAGATTTTTTTTAACATACCGTTGAAGCCATTTTAACTATTTTTTAAATCTAGAATATATTTATATTTTCTCTTCTATTCAAAAGAATTCTTCATTGAATTAAAACTCTATTAAAACAATATGATTTTGTTCTTTACTCTCCTGTCATTGATCTATCAAACGTTTCGTTTTACCCTTTTATAGTAAAATCGAAATGATTGAAATCGAAATAGATATCTGAAAAGGTTATTTCATATTTTCATTATATCGATGGTTCTTTTTTCTCATTTAAATAACAGATATGATCTAGAGATTTAATATAAAGAAATATTTTCTTATTAAAATTTCAATCTTAGAAAATACAGAAGAAAAATCATCTATCTTTCAATTCATTCAATAGATTTATGTAAATAATATTATTTCAAATCGAATTTTTAAATGAATTATAATGGAAATATATCTTATTAATTAATCTATTTAAAATAATTCTTACTCAATAATAAACAAATTCATTATTCATTTCGTTTCATTTCATTTCAATTAAATTACATCATCGGTTTATTATTTTGACGAATAAAAAACGAGTAAGAAACCTTTTCCATGTACTTACTTATTCTTCGGTTCCTTTCGATACCATTTTGTTGAGTCATCTATCGACTTTTTATTAAAACTATTCTTTCCTTCCATTAAACAAATCTCAATACAACAATATATATAATATATCATTAAACACGTTGTTATTGTATTAAAGTAGCACTTCATCAATTAAACGATGAACATGATAATACAAACATGATTAATCATGTATCGACGATTATCTTCAATTTCTTTACCTTAAAATAAAGAATAAATATTCATTCAACGTACACTCAAGTTAATGGATTCGATGGATGATTCCTATTTTCTTAACTGGGCACTAATTAGTACCTGAAGATATTATAAAAGGTGGATGAAAAGACGCGCCGGATTTCATCGAAATTCCCATAGTAGGATCTGATAATATCCCAATACTATTTTCTTATTACAACGTAGCAAATATTTTTACACAAGCTAGTCATACTCTTATGCTTCATTTTCCTCATCAACATAGATTAACTATAATTAGATTGTTTTCCACTATTTTATCATAAAATTTTGCAGAAATTACAAATATTTTAATAATTAAATGTACTTGGAGTATCTCTATAAAGAATGCAAAGGAATATTTTATTAATAAATTGCAATGAAACAAATGTCTAATATTACTGAACTAAATTATAGTTTTATTAAAAAAACTAAATATTTTGTTTATTTATAATATAAATTTACTATTTCTAGAATAAAAAAATCATGTTTAACAAATAAACAAAAAAATATATAAAATTCTAGATATTGGCTCTTTCTCTTCGTAATCGCTCACGTTTCATAACACTATCAGTTATTAAATCCATATCTTTAAGTGCAACAAATTTTGTTTTGTGAACATATTTATAAATAAAAAACATAAGAATAAAAATAGGCAAATAAAATTTTCATGATGACAATTAAATATTTTCAACTAAGTGAAGAGTATTAAGGTTATATTGAAATTTTTTTTAATAAGTATTAACTTATTTCTTATATAATTAAATTGTTTTATTTCAACAAAAAGTAAGATAGGTAACGAACACATTTGAAACAAAATAAATCATAATCATTTCCATGTTTTTTTTTTATGGAAATATTTTTTTTCATATAATAATAAATATTTGTTCAATTGTTTTTATCGAATTAAATATAACTAATACATATATCAGATTGATTTCATTTCATTTCTTGATTAATATGTATTTATTGATTAATTTATATATGTAACATGGAAGAAACGAATAATAACAGAATTAGACTAAATATTAGTAATATAATCGAGTTAAAGGCCCATGTCGAAATGATCATTACAGCGCACATGTATATTAATATCAAAATATGATTACATAGAAAACTATTCATTAAAAATTTTTTATATATTTCTGTTTTCTTACTTTGTGGTGCTGTCTGTTCGCCAAATACCACGTTATCGAAGTTGTTTTTCTGCAAAAAGTAAAAAATATTATTTGTTTTAAATTTTTATAAACTATTTTAAGGTTAACTTACATATTCCCAGGTCCAACCATCCGGTACGAAAACGGCTGGTTCCGTGATATTCCGGAGCAGGGTTTCTAATAGAAATCTAAAACAAAATGTATATGTACATTTTA
>CAJNOI010000056.1:194985-214329 GCA_905250115.1 Adineta steineri | reverse complement strand
GTACATTTCGATTACGCTTGGTACACTTGCTATTAGAAACACTGTTCCGGAGATTTCATGGAAACGATATAATATCTAAAATTATTTAAAAAAAATTAATTATATTGGATATTAGTGTTATTTGAAAATAATAACCTGATTTACCCAGGTCCACCAATCCCGTATTCGGATCCTATCGGAATCCGACGATCCGACAAAATCCTATAGGATTCCTGGTGACGGAATCACTTCGGATTCCGTTGTGGTCGGATCCCATCGGATCTCACAATTTCTAACAAACGGATCTAGACGGATCCGATAGGTGACCATAAGACCATCATAGAAAATAGCTAAAAACGCCGCTCATCAAATTTGCAGCAAGTGACTGAAAATTTTCCGACGGAATCCAATGCAAATCCGTCACCAGGAATCCTATCGGATTCTATCGGATGATCGGATCCTATAAGATCCGATCGGATCCAACGTTGGATTGGTTGACCCGGGAGCTAGTCTGAAGTGATTGTTTAGTGGAGAAATAGACATGCGAAAACGTGATTCCATCACGACACATATTTCTGCGGCGCAAAGGCAGCTTTGAATATTTTTTCAAGATTTCTTTTTTTAGATACTGTATCATCTAGTCTATCAATCTGCTACAAATCGTGTTTTTTTCATCCCTGCCGTTAAATTGAATTTTACACTTTTGTGCAATCCGTTAAACATGACGTTCCGTTTTGTGTGATTCCGCAACGGGGTATATTTTAGATCGCAAAACACAAACAACTTTGGTAAACCTAAGAAAAAGTCCCATACTTTTGAAGAGGAATTAAGCTCACATAGACTGTATGGAGACTCAGACTTATTGGTTTCCGTATGATCGAGTTATAGAAAGCGCATGGAGAAAAAACGTGATTCCGTCACGCTTGGACACGCTGATAACTAACATTTATAAATTGTCATTATCAGTGTCAAATGACAATTAAAATAAACTTTCGCTTTATATGTCCATGAATTATTTTTTATGAAATACCATATTTGAACAATTACAATAGAAGTATTCTTTCAGTATAAACAAAATGAAATGTTTTAGCATTATTATAAAATTTCATCTCGATTATTTATTAGAAAGACGAAGAAAAATATCGATTAAAAAATCATATAAAAATTATACAGATTTTTTGTATAAAAGGTTGACGTTACTGGAAGGAGATATATATTAATATAACTAATTTTGTAAAAAACTTGTCCGTATGTCAATAGCTTTCTTCCACATAACCAATGCTTGAAAATAATTCTTTAATTGTAAATAAACTAAAGCAATTTTTTTTATAGAGTTTACCAAATTTCTCAGGAAAATCATTTAATGATAAATGTTTTTCGAATAATTCCTTTGCCTGTAAAAGTTTTTCTAATGCTTGATTATAATCATTTGTCTTAATTAGATATACACCTATTGAATATAATCTATCTGCTTGCTGAGGTGGTGAAAGGTTCAAATGAATATCTGCTCGATTTCGAGCATAATTCACAAATCTTTCATTATATAAATGCGATAATTGTGGAAAACCTTGATCGAATTCATTTGCTTGTTCTTCGTATAAATTAGCATATTTATAATTATTTTATTGTTTATATATATAAGATATTTTTCTGTAGATTACAGTAATATGACGCTGGTTAGCATTATGACCGGATAAAATTTGTATTGTTTTGTTATAACAGTTTAATGCGTCGTCAAAATTATATTTTGATGCCTCAATATCACCAATATGGCTGTAAATATCACCTATTAATCTATTTGAACCTATTAATTTATTTGAATCATTTAATAATTCAATTACAGTATTATAGTAATCTAAAGCTTTATCATAATTGAATAAATGGTAATAATTATTACCAATAAGTATATAAAGAACAAGAAATTTTTCAATATCAATAGACTCGCCATCTAATATTAATTTCTCGTAAAATTCAATTTTTTTTCATAATCATTTGAAATAATAATGAGATGAAAAGCATTAAAATCTATGCTATTTGTTAGAGCATCCTCCCATGATAATGATTTATTTGTTAATATATAATAATATTTCGTGTAAAGACTTATATCATTTGTTTACATATAGAAATAATCCTTATCTATTTGAGGAATGTATTGTTCTGTAAAATAATCCATTATTCTTTTTCCATTTTCAATCATTTCACTTTTTAAAGTCAATTTAATAATCCATACTGAATCATTTTCTTGTTTAACAGAATCAATATGAAAAATTGCACCAGAAAAAAACAATGTTTCTTCTTCATCTTCCATTGAACTATGTTTAGAAATATCAGCAAATGGATATAATGTATCATTGCTAGCATTAGTAATATCAATTTCGATAATTACACCAAGTTTTGCATCAAGTATAAATTGACGAGCAACTTGTTCATTACGAGTTGTTGACATAATTGTATTTATTGATATGAAATGTCCAACATTTGATTTAATAATGTTTAGCTCATTTTCCATTATAAGTTGTCCTCGATAAACTTTTTTATAATTTCTTTGTTGTTGCTCTAATGAAAGTTCTTTTAATTTCTTATATAAGAGTATAATGAAATATTGATATTTATAAATTAAATCGATATTTCGTGATCGAAATGCTCTATTTACAACTCGATAGGCAAATACATTTTTTGTATACCAATTTAACACATTCTTATCCGTACAATTCTTAGCAAAATCATTAATATGTGATATTTGAATTGAACTATTTTCATATTCTAATTGACATTGATTTATCATATCTGTTTTTAATCGATCCATATCTGCCTGAGGATAATTAATTAGATAATTAATTAATGTAAAATTCCATAAAAAATTCAACTCAGTTACATATAAATTTGTAAATGATTGTTCAACTGTCATATCTTTTACACAAGATATAGAATTAGGAAAATTATTTCGAAATGTTAATAGAATATCTTGACGTATTTGTTTGATTAATATATGTTCATCAGGAAATATATCAATTACTTTAGAAAAATCTTCTTTTTCATATTTCATATTTCTTTCCAAAACATAAATCGATTGGATTTGTGGAAAATCATTAAAATAAGATACATATATAGATGAATCGATTAAAACAAGCAATATTTTACGTTCACTTTCAATCTTTTCAATATAATTTTCACATTCTTCAGCTGATTTAAATGTCTTGAAGTATTCCCCAAAATTTTCAACTTTATTGGAAATATAATCACCTGAATAAAGCCAAACAACTTCAAGATCATCGTGATTTTGTATTTCATTTAATAGTGTTGATGATAAATTATATTCAGCCATAAAGTTACACACGAAGTTTTTTCTTAAAATACAAAATTTGTGTTGAATAAAACGAACTATTATTTTAACAAATTTGAATTTATTAAAGAAGTTGTTCACTCAATTACGTTTATTTCTTGCATAATAGATCTCATATCATAGATAGTCTTCCCGTATTATTCATCGTAGTCTCTGCACATTATTTCTAGTTTCTGTTATCGTAAAGAGAAGTGAATATGTGTTGATGGATATATTAAAATTCCATTCCACGTGTTGCTAGAGCTTATCTAGTATTTCTTGGTTAAAAGGATTTTAAATAATCAGTTATTCTAGTACAGAATTAGATAATAAAATGATTGGACACGAATGGAATTTGGATTTTTTACATAGCTAGTATATCGAGAAAAATGTAGATCTAACACAGTATAAAGAAAGATATGATACAGTATTGGAAGAAAAATATTCTCTAACAAATAGAAGAATATCAGCAAAAGTACTATAATCATTATACATACCGATAATAGTAGTCAAATAGTTTGATAAACTTGATTAATGACAATAATAAAATAAATACGAACAAATTCTTGTTCTTTGTGTTTTGTTAAAATTGAAAAAAATATTTGAATTTATTTGTTTATCTGCTTTGTATATACTAACTAAATAACTAATAAGAATATTTTCATTATTGAATTATTTTTATCACATAGTGAAAGTCTACCGCCAAGAAACCGTCTTCTTTTGATAAACATTGAAATAAGGAGAAAACCAAGATATTGTTGATAAATAACTAGGAAGACAAAACTTCTTTCTAACTTTATCAAATGTATTATCTTTGCCTATGTTTCATTCTTCTAACATGAGTAATGTAATCATGTTATTTTCTTTTTTTTAAACTGAGGTCAAACTGTAGCTATAAGTTTAACTAGATGTTTGCATATTCTATTTATCTATCGCACATACTTCATCCATCCCCTATAGACTAGAATCAGAGTAGACATACAATTCTTGAGAGTAAAAGTGGACATGGTTGTTGTATTGTATATCTTAATCACACTTATCCTACACCTACTCTTAAATATCTATTGAAAGTTAAATAAAAACATACCCAATATAATAGATATGCTAATAGTATTTTATAGTGCATCGAAACTTTATCTCACTAAAGTAAATATTCGACAAAATGATTTATATATAGCATTAAATCCACTCTGATGACAAAAATAAATTATCTTGTTGATAACTTTTAATCTTCAAAATTTCATGAAAATATTAGTTTCACTTTGTTATCTCCATTGATATATGTGATTCATTGTGGTTAGTCATATAAAACACAAATGGATCGGTTTGCCTTTTTCTATGCCATCGTTCTCGATTGCATTAATATTACAATATAGAATCAAGATAGTAGAATACAATTTAACTGATTTTTGATGAAGTGAATTATTATATATGTCACAGATACTTGTTTAATTCAGGAAAAATAAATTATTTATTATTCTGTACAAAAAAAAAGCCGATTCCATTTTTTCTGCTTGTTAAAAGTATCGGTGAAAGGTCAAGAGTACATGGTGAAATAGTGAGAGAGAGAGAGTTCATCTTTATTTTCCTTGTCTGTTTTAAATAGGAGAGAAAAGAAAAAGAGTTGAAGACGATGAAGTGTGTTTCTCTTTCTACTTGTTTCTCGTATATCTAGCTCAGAAACATGATAAAATATTCGGACACATCTGTTCTTTTTCTTTGACTAGCACCAATTTTACAGTTTTTTTTTCTTTCTTCTTTCTCTTGCTCCGATGAATAGAATAATGAAAAGGCGAAGAAACGAGAGAATAGATTTGTCTCTCTTCTCATTTTATTTCTTCCATCGCACACATACACACGAAGTTAACTCAGTACACTAACAGTAAGTTATAAAATATTTAAGATAGAAAAAATAAAAAATTATTAATTTAATTTTAGAACAAAAAAATGGACGCAATTAAAGCTGGAATTGAAAAAGTAAAAGAAGCTGTTGATACAAAAAAAGCTGATGAAAAACTCGAAAAAGCAAATGATCCAAATGTTAAACCAAGTGAACGAATGGATGCACAATTCGAAGCAAATAAGGCAGCAGCTAAAGCTTGTGAACATCATGTTAAAGCTGAAGAATGCAAAGCAAAACATGTCAATAGCTAAATATTCAATCAACTAATCATTTCTATCACTTTTTTTTTTGTATTCAATTATATATAATCAAGCTCATCTTTTCAAAAACATTTCTTTTTTTTTTTTATTAAACATGTCATTTAATCTATTTATTCAAATGAATAAATTTACATCATCTATTTCTATTGATTATCTATCTATCGCAAGAAAAAAATATTTATTTAAAAACTAAGTATGAGAAAGATTTTTGGATACAGCTGATTATTCTTTACAATAGAATCTCTTATTAAAAATTCATTTATATTATAATATATGATGCGTAGCTAACTTAGTCATAAAAAAGAACAAGCTGTTTCATTATTATTAGAATTCTCAATGAGAACAACACGAGAAATGTTCTAATACACTTTTTCTTATGTAGAGCGTTGAAAGGAAGATCAATTTTGATCGACTTCAATAAGATCTTTGATGCATCTTTCATATATTAACTTTTCTCTGAAGAGTTCGAATACGAGAAGAGAATTGTAAGAAAAACCGTTATCTTGTAAGAAATTAATTTCAATAAAAATCTTATTAAAATTTTTAAGGTCAATGTGCCTCTATAGCTCAGTGGTAGAGCGCCAGTCTTGTAAACTGGAGGTCCGTAGTTCGATCCTGCGTGGAGGCATCTAATTCTTTTTCTTTCTCACGAATTATTTTCTTAAAAGAATTCTTTTTAGAAATTTCATTTAATAGATTTAGTTTCAATCAATTTTTAATGAATATCTCTTTCCGATATTATATTATACAACTGAAAATTTGAATCAATTTCAACTTGTGAGGAGATCATAAAAATGTAATTTATTAAATTGTTAAAAGAAAAGATTAATTTGAAAAAAAAAAGAATTGTTTTTCTAATTAATTCGAATAAATAATAGAATTAATTTGATATTTTCTTGGCAATAATTCTAATACCTCCAACATGATTTCCCATAAAAAGTTTAACAATTGATGAATAAAAATATTGTAAACGGTTATAAATATCTTCTCCATGAATATTTAATAAATTTTGTTTATTTTCTTGATATTGTTGAAAACGTTGTTTAGTAAAATCTTTCCATTGTTGAGTTAAATCAACAGTTTTGATAATTTGAAATTGTGCTTGAATAAGATGTTGTTTATATTCATCTAAAGTTGGTAAATATCTACAAAAAACATCATGTTCTAATATTTGTGATTCTTCATTTGTAAGATTTCCAATTCGAATAAAATCTTCACAATAAAAATATCCATTATCTTCAAGTAAATTAAATGATTGTTTCATTAAACGAATTCTATCCAATTCTTGAAAATGTAAAATAGTTATCCAACTAACAATAGCTTTATAATAATTTTGTTGTAAATGTTGAGCAACATTTAAAAAATCTCCAGCTATATGATAAATATTATTTGCTAAACCACAACGATCTGTTAATTCACTTGCTGCTTGAGATAAATCATTTTGTAATTCAATTGCTAAAACTTTTAAATGATATTTTCCAGATAAATATCGTGCACAACCAGCTAAATTGGATCCAATTTGTATAATCCATGTTGAATTAGTTTTATTTAAATCATCATTAGATAAATTTAATTCATCAACAGCTAAATCTAAAACTTGTGTACCATAATAATGATTTTGATCAAATGGAAGTAAATCTTTATATGTTATTGATCCTTTTGAAAGACCATTAACACGTAAATTATTTCTTAATGCAATTAATAATTCCGGTTTATTATAAAGACGCATTGATTTAATATCAACTGATAATTTAGCAATTCGTGTATCAATAAATTTAATTGCTTCTTTTGTTTTATAATTTTCATTTAATGTTAATGCAGTTTTAAGTGCATCAATTGTTGTTTCAATTGTTGATTCAGCTATAGAATTTGTTGCTGTTATATTTACTTTATCAAACCAAGATTTTGCATCTTCAATAGATAAATGAAAATTTTTTGAAATTCTTTCAATTGAATTTGTTGAATTTGTTTTAAAATGAAAACAAGATTTTTGTAAAGCAATAAACATATTTTCAAGATCATTTAAACGTTCTGAAACAATATTTGTTGTTGAAGCAATCATAAAACAAGGCCATGGTGTTATGATTTCTCCAATTCGACGAATTTCACCTTTATCATAAAATGGTTTTGACATAAAATATTCCCACATAAATGCAGCTGTTGTTTGATCATTAACTGATTTTCTTAATGTATCAAAATTATTATTAATAATAAATTCAATATCTGATTGTTTCCATCCATATTGACTAGCAAGAACACAACTCATTAAATGTGATCCACTTTGATATCGACTTATACCAAATTTTTCACCTTTTAAATCTTCAATTGAATTATAATTTGAATTTATACCAGTACTAACAGACCAAATTAATGGTGATTCAACATATGTACCAAGAAGACGAATATCCGAATCATTACCAGCAATATCATTTATTAAACCTTCAGTTAATGCAACAATAACATCAACTTCATTAGATTTTAATTTATTAATCATAGCACCTGTCCCTTCTTTTATTGAATGCCATTCAATTTCAATACCTTGTTTAACAAAATAATTTTCTTCAAAACCAATTTTCCATGGTTCATTAAAATGTTCGGGTACACCAGCTACACGTAAAATTCGATTACCTTTATTAGTTACTTTTGTTTCATCCATAACCAGTTACACGTTTTTTTTCTCTTTTATTTCGTTGTATTATCGATCAATTCATTTTTAAATATATACTTTTGTCTTTTATCATTATAGTCATATGATATTACGCTTCAATGATTTATCCTCTATTCAAACAATGTATGCTTATACATTATGTCATACAATATATACATATATATATATATATATAGTGAAACCTCTCATAGTGAACACCTCTCGATAGTGAACTCCATCGTTCTATGAACGGTCTCAGATCTGATGAAGCGATTTTTGCTGGAAATGCATCTCTCCAATATGAACATCTCTTTATTCTGAACAGTGAACGCTTTTTTTCAGTCCCGTCTGGTATTATCATCTCTCTAATGTGAACATATATATGATGTTTTTTTAACCTCTTTCTACTTTCTGTCACATGTTTTGATGAGCTACCTAATTTGAATTCGAATTCGAATATAAATGGAGATCCAACTGTACACTACTAATGCGCAAATAAATGGTAAAATTTAGGAATAGATTCAGCTTTAGTTTTACTCTAAGATGTAAGTGATTCATATATATAACCAAGGGGTGGATTAGGGGAATTTATCTAAAAATTATTCTAAAATGAAATCTATTCCTAGAAATAGGTATTTGTTTTTCCTTTTTTTAATGTCCGTTTATATTCGAACTCGAATTAGGCAGCTACTCTTGTTTTTGTATTATAGTTTGTAATTTTTTGTTATTAAAATCGATTAACTAATAATAAATGAACAACAGAATAGATACTCGGATGTTTGTCTACTATAAAGGCATAAGCAAATATTCTAAGATTTCTTCCATTTCAGGCTATGCCATATCTTATCTCTCTATAGTGAACACTTTTCTCCGGTCCCAATGGTATTCACATTAGGGAGATTTCAGTGTATGCACTTTTTTAAAAAATTTCTCTATATCAAATTTAAATAAATAATTTAATTGATTCGATTTTTGCACTTTTAAAAATAATCTAATAATAAAGATTCGATGTATTCTTTACTGAAAAATACTGTAAATATACGATAAAATGTAGGCGTTATCTTTTCAATATTATCTTATAGAAATGAATTGATATTTATGTGAATAATAACCAACTGATATTTTATCTTGAAAATACAAATTCTGATTAAAAACGTTAGTTTTCTTTTTCTACTGATTTTATTTTGAAAAAAAAATGAAATATTCCCTCGTAAGTTTACTCTTTGTCTCTTTAATAGTTCTAAAAACAAGTTCATTAAAATCTGATGAATATATTGATGCATTAGAAGATTTAATTAAAAATGAAGAATTTGTTGAAGAATATAGTTTATGGTCATTGAAATTATTTACAACAAAAGATTATATTTATGGACCAAAACCAAAAAATTTTCCATGTAATAAAAATTTACAACGAAAAGTAAATGATTCAATAACAGTTCATAGTCTTCTTCCAAATGATATTCAATGTGTTGGAGCAATAGGTGATAGTTTAACAGCTGCATTAGGTGCACATGCTTTAACACCAATTGGATTATTTACAGAAAATCGAGGTGAAATATTTTTATTATTTATTTATTTATAAAAATATTTTTGTTCTTCTAAGGTGTATCATGGTCTGCTGGAGGAGATTATTCATATAATAAACTTATGACATTACCAAATATTCTTCGTGAATATAATTCTCAATTAAAAGGTTATTCAACAAAAAGTTCATTGATTTTTGGTAAAGGTCAAAATTCTTCACATAATGGTCTTAATTGTGGTAACTCTCATTAGTTTTTCTTTAAATAAATTCTAAAAATATTTGTTTTTTGTTTTTCTAAAAAGCTAAATCTGGTGATCGATCTTATCATATGATTGATCAAGCACATATTCTTTATGAAAGATTAAATTCAAATGATATTTGTAATATGAAAGATGATTGGAAAATGATTACATTTTTTGTTGGAGTAAGATTAGAATTTTCTTTAAAATATATTTTTATTTATTTATTTATTTATTTCATTAAGGGAAATGATTTATGTATATTTTGTGAAGATTTAAATAAACATAATCCAGTAAATTTTACAAAATATATTGAAGAAACATTAGATTTTCTTCATGCAAATTTTCCTCGAACATTTGTTAATCTTGTTCTTGTTCTTGATGTACGTTCAGTTGAAAAATTAAATGCTGGAGGAACTGTTTGTCGTTTAATGCATAATAAAACATGTCCATGTGCAGCTTATCCAAGTCCAGATGATAGAAGAACATTACAAGAATGGATACCTTTATATCATAAAAATCTTGTTGATTTAATTAATACTGGAAAATATGATACAGGTGATGATTTTACTGTTGTTATTCAACCATTTATGGCTCATACACAAGTTCCAGTAGTTGATGGAGAAATTGATTATAGTTTTTTTGCTCCAGATTGTTTTCATTTTAGCGGTTTGTTTAACAAAAAAAAATATTTATTTAGAAATAAATCTAATTTTCTTTTTAGGTAAAGGACATTCTCGTGCATCACTTTCATTATGGAATAATATGATTGAACAAGTTGGACGTAAAAGATGGGAATGGCATACTGGTGAAGAACTTGAATGTCCAACTGAAGAACGACCTTATTTTTCTACACGATTAAATTCTGCTCAATCATCTGAAGTTATTCCTCAAATTAAAAAAAAAAAACCTACATTAATTTAATTTTTGATTTCTTCTTTTTTAAAATTCTTCAAATAAGAAATAAAATAAAATGAACTGTTTTTAATAAGAATTTGTATCATTCTTTCATTTTTTCTTCTCCTATAATGGATTCTATCAATATTTCATATTAGAATGTGACCATAAGAAATGAATAGAATACTCACATCGACTTTCAACAGATCTTTGACAAAAATAATATATGGAAATAGATCAAAAGTCCCGTCTCTAAATCCTATTTACAGTCTAGAAAATAAATATTTTATTTGAAAAATCAAATAATATTTAAAAATGAATATTTTTATTCCAAAATCAAATTGTATTTACAGGATAAAAATATTTAAGAAGTTGATGTAATTGATAATTTTGCTTTGGTTTTAGTAATAAAACGAGATTTGATCGAAGGTCGAAGACTTATTTGATAAGGAAGACCTTGAAAATGCAATTGTGGAGTTAATTGATTAAAAAGTTGAATAGTTTGTTGAATTAAATCATTTGATGGTGTATAAGTACCTGAATTATTATTTAATTTAAATAAATTCTTTTCATCACACCAAAATTCTCCAGCAAATCTAACATCATTTGAACGATCTGATAGTGATATATGTTTTGAAAGTAAATAATATGATATTTCATGACGATGTGGAATTTCCATAAATGATAAATAATTACCAGTTATTACAAAATTATATCGCGAATTCTTCTTATTCTCATTTTTTAATAAATTTAATAAAAGTTCTTCAAATGTTATCGAATTAGATAATTCTTTTAAATTATTATTATTTAATCGTGAATCACAATGATGTTTAATTGGTTTCGAATGGAAAACATTATTTTTAATTGAATTTTTCCATGATACATTTTCAAATGGTAAAAGTTTATCTTGAAGATAATTATTAATTAAATCATTATTTATTTCACATTTATATAATGTATAATCATCTAATATAATTGAACTTAATTTTCCAATTGATGATGATGAATTTGATTCAACTATTTGTGTATCATTATCAACCATTCTTCAATAAGAAATATTTTCTTTTTCTTTGTTTATTAACAAAAATCTCTCAACCATATCATATTATTCATATATAATGAATAAATCATGACTCAATGTTAACGCTCACATTCTTTCTCATTAGATTATTTTTGTGCTTTTATTAAATGAAAGATAATATTTGTTAGATAGTGACGTGTTTCCCTTCTCTCTTTTGTCATTCTTGATGTTTTCCCTTATGATATATGTGATAGACTTTTCCTCTCCTGTCATATATATATAAGGGATTTTTCCTTGCGTTCTCTTTTTCTTTCTTCATACATACGATCATTCTCTCTTCGCTTGTCATCTATATAAACCAACTGATTTTCAGTAAATGGGATCGACTGTGGGAGTCAGGATCATCTACACACTTCACATTTCATTAGAGGATACACGCTTCAAAATATTTAATTCATAAAATTATTTTCTAAATAAAATTTTGATGGAAATACTTTTTAAAAAAAAATATATATTTGATAAAAAACATGAAATTGTTTATCTTTATTTGTGTATAGAATGAAAAAAAAAGTAAATTGTGATAAGATGTTTATTTTGTTCTTCGAAATAAAAAGAGAAGTATAGAAAGTGTAATATTATATTAAATATTTAATAAAATGAAAATATTTTTCATAATAATAATAATCTTATTAAATCTAAATAATATTGAATTAAAATGTAATCAAGCATGGAATGGTGGAGGAACCGGAGCTTGGTATCGTGTTGATACATCGTGTGAATATTCATTTTTATCTACACAATTAATCTATTGTTTACCAACGATTATTTTACCTTCTAATTTAACATCATTTAGTGATGGATTTTATGTTAGTTTAGGAATTTTTAATCGTTATAATGGAGTTTCTCTTGATATTGGTTTAACATTTGATTATGAAAAGAATAAATGGTTTTCATATGGTAATGATCGTTTAGGATGGAAATCAGGAAGTATTTCTATTGATACTAAACAAATTCATTGTATAAATGTTTCTTTATCAATAATTGATGATTATATAAAATATGTAATTCGAACAGAAAATGGTTCAATTATATTAGGTGAAGATATTTATGTTTCATCTCAAATTGATCCATTATTAAATTTAACAAAAAATAATTCAAATAATTTTGGTTTTTATCGTTTCGATAGTATTGCACAAAATAAGGAAACATTAAAAAGTGGTTCACAAATGATTCATGCACAAATGACACATTGGTTATTTCAATTACATTCAGGAGAGATAGTTCCAGCTCAACAATCTAATATTGCTTTGAATGTTAGCGGATATTCACCAGGTCCATGTTGTACACACGATGAAATCAATACAATAAATGTTTATCAACAAATCAAATGGAATCAATCTGATATATCTATTAATTATATGAAATTCAATAAAAATACTTCAGACAACTAATATTAATTATTGTATGAAAAAAAAAATCTTCTCATAAAAACAAAAATATGAAAATGTTTATAACTTATTTTACTTTTTCATTAAAATGAAACAGAATCTAATTAGAGATAAATTAAGAAAAGTTGATGGTGTTTCAAGCTGATGTAGTTAGGACATTATTTAAGCAATCTTTTGATTATTTTATTTCGATAATAATCATTGATATGTTTAAAAATAAATTCTTGTGATTTGTCGATTGACAAAGTGTAGAAGTGGAAAAATGTGTTGAAGAATTCTTGTTGAAAGTCAATTAATATTCTTATATTATTTATTTGATTTTATCGAATTTATTAGATAAATATTTTATGAAAAAGAGTTTGAACTTTGAACTTTGATTAGAGTTGAATTGAATAAGTAAAGAATAAATATGATTTTTTTTGTTTCTCGAATGATGATCAAAGTACAAATATGACAAGACATATAATTTATCTTTTTTGAAAGATAAAAAAAAGACAAGATTGTATATATAAAGTCATGTTAGATGTTGTTAGTAAACATAATTATAAAAGAAAGTATATTTTACATTATTTAACTAGTTGATAAGAATAAAAAAAAGAACTTACAATTACTCATTAAAACAATAACAATAACAACAACAACATCAAAATATATATATATATTTAAATATACAACTCAAAGAAAATCTCAGTTGTTATTAGATTTTTTTTTAGATAATAATTATGAGAACAAATCCGAAATCATCGGGTATTTCAAATAATAGTTTAGATCGAAATGGTATACCGGTAAAAGTAATTTCTATGATTTAATATTAAAAAAAACTAAATAATTTACAATTTAGATTAGTGTTATACCATCATCAATGATCAATGGAGATAATTCATCTATAAATGATATACAATTGAATGATAACGCACCTTATGTATTGTTTTTAACAGAAGATTTTAATTTATTAATAAAATTATTTTTATTTTTAGAGAAGTTTTATTTCAAAATTAATTCCAAATTTTCTTCGAAAAAAAGAATCAAATGAAAATGAAGATAATGCTTATGCTGAACAATATGATGATAATAATATGTTAATACCATCAGATAGCAAAGATTTACATAGAAATTTAAAAGAACGACATATGATTATGATTGCATTAGGTGGAACTATTGGTACTGGATTATTTTTAGCTTCTGGACAAGCATTAGTATCAGCTGGTCCTGCTGGAGCTTTAGTTTCTTATTTAGTTATTTCAGTTATGGTTTATTTTGTTATGACAAGTTTAGGTAAAGATTTTTAAATGTTAAAAATAGATTATTGTATTCTTTATTTCTCATTAATATTATCTCACGTATTTCCATCTTAATATTTCTTATTATCATTCTATTAAAGATGAAATAAAATCAATTTATTTTAGCTGAACTTGCAACACAATATCCAATAAGTGGTTCATTTAATACATTTGGTAGTCGTTTTGTTGATGAAGCATTTGGATTTGCATTAGCATATAATTATTATTTTTCATGGGTAACAACAATAGCGGGAGAATTAGTAGCTGCTGGTCTTATTATACAATATTGGTTACCTGATTTTCCTAGTATTATTTGGTCAATATTAGGAATGTTAATTATGTTTTTATTGAATGCATTTACTGTTAAAGGTTATGGAGAAGCTGAATATTGGTTTGCAATGATTAAAGTTGTGACTGTACTTTTTTTTCTATTAATTGGCGTTTTAGTTGATGCTGGAGCTATGGGAAAACCAAGAAGAACCATTGGTTTTGAAAACTGGAGAAAAGGTGAAGCACCTTTTGTTGGAGGAGTTGCAGGTATTATCACAACATCAATTATTTCAGGTTTTGCTTTTCAAGTAAGTTTTATTTGATTTATTTTATAATTTCAATAAAAAATTCATTTAATAATTATATTTCAATAGGGAACAGAAGCTGTTGGTATAGCTGCTGGTGAAAGTGAAAATCCAAAGAGAGATGTTCCTCGTGCAATGAATGGAACAATATGGCGTATAATAATATTTTTTGTTGGTGCTATTTTTGTAATGGGTTTAGTTCTTCCATATGATGATCCACAATTAAAACAAATAGATGGTGTTAATACTATTGCTGTATCACCATTTACATTAGTTTTTAGTAGATCTGGTATACCTGGTGCAAATCATATAATGAACGCTGTTATTTTAACAACAATATTATCAGCTGGAAATTCTGGTCTTTATTTATGTACAAGAATCTTTTGGACATTATCTATGGAAGGTAAAGCTCCAAGAATATTTCGTCGTATAACAAAAGGTGGAATTCCAATATATTGTCTTATATTAACAACTGTTCTTGCAAGTTCATTATTTGGTTTATCATTTGTTGGAAATAGTACTGTTTATATATGGCTTGTTAATATGACAAGTGTTATGGGTTTTATTGCTTGGTTTGGTATTGCTATAGCACACTGGAGATTTCGTCGGGCATATATTTTACAGGGTTATTCATTGAATGATCTTGTTTATAAAGCTTTATTTTTTCCAGTTGGACCATTTTTAGCATCAGCACTTATTCTTATTTGTGTTTTTGGACAAGGTTATTCATCATTTAAAACAGTAGATGTTAATTGTACACATATAGATAGTGATAATTATTTACAAATCAATAAATTTCAATTTAATAATATTATATTTAATGATAGAAATTCCACATGTACAAAAACTGAATTTAATTTATCAAATTTTCTCTCAGGATATGTTATATTGCCTGTTTTAGTTCTTATGTTTTTTATTTATAAATATGTTCACAAAACAAAATTTGTTGCACTTAAAGATATGGATTTAATAACTGATAGTGTTATGGAACGTGAACGATTACGAAGAGAAAGAGCCAATATCTAAAATTTTATATATGAACATATTAACAATTTTATTTATTTGTTAAACATGATTTTTTTATCTAGAAAATAAATTTATCAAATTCTATTTTAATAAAACTATCATTTAGTTCAGTAATATTAGACATTTTTTTCATTACAATGTATTAATAAAATAGTGTTAGTATAAAGTAATGACTTTTTTATCTTGAATAGAAAATGAGTATTTTATTTAAAATAATAAGATGATATGATCTTTATTTGTTAACCTTGATATAAATAAAAGAAAAGAATGAATTCAAATAGAATTTGATTACTATTTACTTTGAAATTTCAATGATTGACAAACAATGAAATGTTTTATAACGAATTGAACGTATTCAATAGATGAAGTTATTTTTCAATAAATTTTTTATCAATTAAAAATGTATCGAAAATCAAATCAATGAAATTGTTAAAATATATTTTATATATAATTCTTATTGAATATTTGTTGATGATTGATATTTCAACAGCACCAAATACAAGACAAAATGAAATATCTAAACGAGGTTATTTTATATTTAAACAAATTTTTTATTTTCCTTTTTAAAATTTGTTTATTTAAAGGTGCATATGCATATTCAACAAATATTGAAATCCGATGTTTTTCTAATGATTCAATAGTTCAATTAACAAATGAAGAATATAAACATATTAGTTTAATAAAACCCGGTGATAAACTGTTAACAATTGAAAAATCTTTTATTAAATCCACTGAAATGGTAATGATGTTACATAAATCAAAATTAAAAAAAGGTATAATATTCTTTTTAAACATTTCATATATTAATTTAAAAAAATAATTTAGCTTTATTTTATACGTTTCGAACAAAATCAGGTCATGAAATAAGTTTAACAGAAAACCATTTAATTCCAATAAAATCTCATTTTAATAATAATGAAAAATATATTCCTGCAAAAGAAATTGAAAAAGGAGATTTATTATTTATTTTATTAAATAATAAAACAATAAAATATTCACCAGTTATATATAAAACACTTGAAATAAAACAAGCTTATTATGCACCATTAACAATCAAAGGTACACTATTAATTAATAATATTTTATCAAGTTGTTTTGCAAATGTTAAAAATCATAATTTAGCTCAATTTTCAATGTTTCCATTAAGATGTTATTATACATTTTTAAAATTTTTTCATTTAAATCATTTATTTAATAATAATAGTGAAGATATTAATTGGTTTATTAAATTAATATTTTATTTTGTACGTTACTTTTTTCCACACACTTTAATTTTATAACATCTGATTTAAAAAACTGACAATATGCTTTTAACTCTTTCAAATGAATAAACTTATAGAATATGAAAGTAATTACTTTCATGCATTGTTATTTCTAACACTTTTCTATTAGAATCTAACTAAATTTTGTGAAACGTTTAGATAGAAAATTTTATTTGTTAGTGAATTATGAGAATGAAATTTGTTAAAAACTTTGTTATCATTTTAAAAATGTGTATCATTTCACAATCAGTGGATCTAGAGTAACTGGAAACACTGGAGCACCTGGAGCAACAGAAGCAACTGGTGGTAGTGGTGTACCGTATACAACCTCGTCGAGGTTTTGTCTCTGAAAAAAAAAAGATAATGATATTTGTTTTTAATTATATTCAAATATAGCATAACCTTCTTCCCAATTCAAAAGAGTCCCTCAAAATAGAAGACCCCATATTACAAGGCGTTTTTCGCAAGTTTTGAAAAACAGATTAAAAGACCCCCTTTTCAATTAATTGAAATTTTAATAAGTTAGATCTTTAACTAGTGGTGTCAGGCTCCGACAAACTTCATTTTCGAGATTTTGAGCCGAAAATTTATAGAAACCGACGTAAACACTACAGCTAGACTATTCAAAACCGAAAAATCTACCCTGAAAGTACTAAAAGCTTGGAAGATTTCTCAAGATCTTTTAAATTACAGATCATGAAAAAATTTTGGACGTATCAGGAAATCCCGCTTTAGATTTTTATAGAGATATTATAGAAGATTTCCGTTCATTTAAACCGGCAAGGGGTTTAGTTTATAAAGAGTATTGAAGACTCTCTGTTGCGTCTTTTAATTATAAAAAAAATTCATTCGAAATTCCTTGACATATACTAATACTTCAGCTGTCCCTTACTGATTTCATATTGGATAGATTCGATATTTCGATCAAGTAACAATAAAATTATTGCGCAAAAGTCTTTTTTACAATGAACATATTTCAAAATAAATGAAAAATCTCTTTGCATAACTCAGAGACAAATAACATTAATTATGCGTTACCATTATTTCTGAATAAAATATTAAAATCTAACTAATATTCATACCTCGAAATCACGTTTCATTATTAGTGAGATTAATAAAAAATAAACACAACCACCAGACAGTAAATAACCTTACACAAAATATTTCTTCATTCGAAATTGTGCGACACATCATTGAATAATACGTTGAAGGACAGAAAGAAAAAAACATTGACTGAGAATGAGCTATACGCAACGTGAAATACATATACACTGTCGTGACGGACATATGCCCTTCTCTGCCTTTGGTTAAATGAAAATGTCATTTGATAAGCGTTTTTCCTTCACATTTGACCTTTAACAATAATTTTGATCATGGGGTCAAACACATTCTAAAAATTAAAACTAAATTAAGCAATCAAATTAACGTTGTTCTTTTGTAGCCGCCGAATTTATGTTCTAGGTAATGCAATACCCAGGTCGACCATAACGGCCATCTTGGGGGGTGGGTGGATGTGGGTGTGGATTGTCATTCACAACAGCATCCAAATTTTGTTTCTACAAAAAATAAAAAATATTAGGTTTTAGATTCTCGTCACTTATTTTAAAGTATACGTACAAAGTCAATTGTCGACTTGGCAAAAATAGTATCATCCATGAACTTTTTTTTGCATGTTTCGTATAATCGACATCTAAAAAATAAAGTACAATAAATATATATATTAAAAGATATATATATATTGAAAGATATGAAACTTAAATTTTCTTTGCCCTTTTCAACCTCTAGCATTTCGAGGTCACAACTATAGTGATATCATTTCGTTTCGATAGTATTCATAATATTTCTTTTTCTGTTTCTACAAACAGAAACAGAAGTGTTTTGAATAGTATCGAAACGAACAAGTAAAACAAGGTAGAAAAGATATATCATCATTCTACATATCTAAGTGAATATCAGTAAA
>CAJNOI010000056.1:176528-187639 GCA_905250115.1 Adineta steineri | reverse complement strand
GTGGACTTGCTGTTGTTATTTGTTTCAAGCGAAATGTTCATTGTTGTTGTTTATGAGACATTGGATATATATCTTTTTTTTAAAGGCTTCATGTCGAAAAACACTTCTCTTATCATACAAAAGAATCAATTCTTTGAAACAAACTGTGATAGCTGATAGCCTGCTTCGACTTTATGAAATACCGTTAGTTTAATTATTTCATTTTACTACTAATTAATAATAAATAGAAATAAAATGTTATTACGTACTCATTAATATGTAATCTGATATCAAGTCTATTTGTCTGAAAATTTAAACTCTTGTTAAATTGGAATTTCTCTTAATTTAAATATAGAATAAATTAATATGAAAACTTATGATACGTCAATATTTATATGTCTAGTTGAATTTCGTAAAAATAAGTACACTACCAAGCTCGATTGGTTATCTAGTTTTAATCATATAGATGATTGTAAGGAAAAGATACACTATTTATCAAGAAATAATAGTATAATAAATCTGTAGAAAAGAACTTTCTAGATATCATGATGCACATAAGTACATGCAGAATATGTATAGTTACTTATAAAAAAAACAATTTATTGTTTTATACTTTTTATTTTAAAAATAGTTAAATAATTTATCAAGAAATTATTTTATTATTCACATAAACATTTCATAAATAAAATCAATTCACAGTTTTTATTTTATTTAAACATAAAATAAAATATTATTATTATTATAATTGAAACAAAACACATTCAACAGCAATACCAGGTCCAAACGAAAGACCAACTATATATTTATATTGATTAAAATCTTTTGGAAAAATAATATTTTTACAAGTAGGTTTAATTGATGAATATTTCCAACGACAAAAATGTTCAAGAACAACAAGATTGCTACTTCCACTAAGATTTCCATAGTTAATCATAACATACCACGATGCACATAATTGTTCTTCATCAAGATTTAAACATTTTTCAATTCCACGAATTATTTTTGGTCCACCTGTATGAACTGCAAATTGACATATTTTTATATCTATATCATATTCTTTGAGTAAACTATTTACAAGATTTGGTAAATAATCAAAAACAGCATATGGTAATTGTTTATCCAAATATAAATGAATACTTGAATCGTTAAATTCTTTTAAACGACCTAATTCTAATGTATTATCAATAATTGCACAACGATGATCAATTACATTACAAATTGTATTTGAAGTTTTTTGTGAAAAAATAGCTGCACCACATGCATCACGAAAGAGAGCAGAAATAATAACATTTGATTTATCAATTGATTCCATAGGAATAAATGGTGTTAATTGATTTCCTAATGCTGATCGAATATCACAAACAATTAATAATACAACATTATTTTCTGATTCAAGTGATATATCTCGACATAAACCAGTTAAACGAAAACCAGTTAAACATCCCATTGATTCAACATTTAAACGTTTTACATTTGGATTGAGACCAAGTTCTTTTGATATATGTATATCCATCGATGGAGCACCAATTGTACCTGTCATCGTTCCAAATACTATATGTGTTATTTGGTGGATTTGTAATCCATTAGAATTTTTAATTGCATTTCTTGCAGATTGACATGCCATTGCTAACTTTGTTTTTTTTTACATATTCGGTATATTGTTCTCGTTGCATTCTCATAAATAATTGATCTTCAGGTAAATTAACATAGCATGTTTCAATCATTGCTGCAGAGAATACTCGATTAATAAAATCTAAATCTTTTGGAATTATATGTTGTTCTCCACCACAATAGTTTTTAATAAACATATCTCGCATTTGAGTTTGACGATAACAATTTGGTGGAAAACTAGATGACATCCCATTAATATAAACTGCTTTTTTCGATGACGTAATTTTGTATTGTTGAGACGAAAAACTTCTTTTAATTAATAACCATATTCGATAAGCTAATGATGATGTACCTACAGTTAAAGCCATATATATAAACATTTGTTTTAAATCAATTTTTAATGTCATTTCAATAACAGATTAATATTCAAATCTAAAATTAATAAAAACATATTAAATTTTTATTATATAAATAACTTCTATCTTTTATTTCTATTTATTAATCGAATTCCGAAATAATCTCAATTAAATATTTATTAAAATTGATTTATTCTAGAAATCATATCTGAGAATAAAATAGTATAAGATTTTTTTTATGTTAATTATATTAAATGGAATTATCATGTAGAATTCATTGAAGCTAACTTACATTGATAAATATTTCTGAAGAGATTCCAAATATGACCCACTTTGTTTTGATAAATATAAGAAGAAGATTATATTTTTATTTAAAATTAGAATAAAATAAAATATTTCATTTTATACAATAAAGATGTGATTGTCACTGATGATAATGCTATTTTTGTAACGTGGGCGAATGATGATATTCACTTTTTTTCTTTCTTATTTTAGAACAAAATGCTTCATCATAATCGAATGACAAATATTTCATTATTTATCTATGTATTTATTTAGAAAAAAATATTAAAATTTTCAAAAATAATAGTTATTATCAAAATAAATTTATATTTCTTGAGCAAAATAGATATATTTAAACTATTTTTATATAGAATTGAATAAATTTAGTTTAAAATTGATTAATGAGACGTCATTTTATTCGTTATCTATTGATGCGTATGTGAATAGTTTCACATGGATATTGCATTTGAAAAGCAACTTTATCTACATAATAACAATATATTTTTCATATATACTATTCTATTGATTTATATATGTCATCATAAATGGTCAAATTTCAAAGCTATAGTTTATGTATTATATTCACAAATGACATACGCAAAAGACATTACAGATATTTTTATCATAGTTTTTATATGTCATTTAAATATAATTGATAAGGAAAGGGAAGAAAATTTAGTATATAGATATATTCAATGAATGTATACCTCCCAACAAAACTTTTCAACAAATAAACCATTGAAAAAACTCTTGCTAATGGTAAAATAAAATAACTTTTTTAACCTAGATTATTGACTATTCAATAATACATATCTTTGTTTTAACACAGCATAAAATATCTTAAAGGATAGGGGCGTAGAAAAACAGTCGATAGAAATGTAAATGAGAGTGAAGATGTGTACATCATACTCGTCATTCATTTGTATCATATTCTACTTAATGAAGTTGTAAATTACAATAAGATCTTATACTGCTTATATATTTTGGTACACATTATTTTCAATAAAGAAAATTTTATCTTTTATTTACAAATTATTATATTTAATAGAGAAAAAAATAAAGTATTTAAGAGAAATATTTCTTGTTAACACCATATTCTTGTTGAAACCAGAGCCAAGTCTTTTTCACTCCTTCGGATACATTTGTCTTTGGAACAAAATCCAGTAATATACGTGCTTTAGTATTATCACAATGGGTAATTGAAGGTTCAGTTCGATGTGATTTTTTCATTTGTGTACGAATCTGTCTGTTTGATACATGTTGCATTTGATCTATAAATTTTGTTAATTTAATAGGAGTTCCATAACCAATATTAATAATTTCATAGCCAAGTGGTCGTTGAAGAGCAGCAATTATAGCATCAATAACATCATCAATATATGTCCAATCTCGTTGTATTTCACCATTATCATAAACATCAACTATACGAGATGGATCAATACAAGCATTCATTAGTAAGAAAGGCATCATATCAGGTCGACCTCGTGGACCATAAACATTAAAAAGTCGTAAAATTGTTATATT
The DNA here is from genome assembly GCA_905250115.1 of Adineta steineri. Lineage (NCBI taxonomy): Eukaryota > Metazoa > Rotifera > Eurotatoria > Adinetida > Adinetidae > Adineta > Adineta steineri. The sequence continues at coordinate 183,887 of CAJNOI010000056.1, read as the reverse complement.
GAGCGAATATAATCTATGATAGACATGAGCAATAAGTTCAGCTGATCGTTTACTTGCTGCATATGGTGAAATAGGTTGAGCACAGGAATCTGTTTCAATAAATGGCACATTATTTGTTTGTCCATAAACACTTGATGTTGAAGTAAAAACAAATTGTGGTAATCGTTGTAATGAAGAGGCTGCTTCAAGAAGTAGTTGAGTACCGATAAAATTCGTTTCAACATATTGATTTATATGATAAGCAGTTGAACGAACACCAGGTAATGCCTAAAAAATATCATAATTAAATCATGCTGTTTCACAAAAATAATATCTAACTCAATAGAACGACTTTTCTGCTAGTTACTACATCAGATGAACTACGAAATATGAATTTGTTATATTTAAATGACTCAGTTGTATACAAAAAGGATGTCATAAAATTATCAGAATGTACACTTTTGTAACTTTCTACTTAATGCTATTAGATTTATTCACATTGATCATTCTCTCCATAAAATCGTACGTTTGTCTTGCAATTCTCAGTTCAACAAAATATGACGTATAACATCATGAGATATTAAAATAAGTAATATAAATAAAATCTTACTGCAAGATGAGCAATATGGGTTATTTGATATGTTGAAAAAATTGTATTGAGCAATTGTACATCATTAATACTTCCTTCAATTATAACGAATGCTGAATGTGGATGACGAGCTTGTAATAAAGCAACATTCTTTCGTTTGATTTTTGATGAATAATACTCATTGAAATTGTCTAATAAAATTACTCCAACATCGAATTCTAAAAGTCGATCAATCAAATGACTACCAACAAAACCAGCCCCTATTTTACTATATAATTATCAGAATTAAACAAAAGAAAAATATGCACTTACCACCAGTCACTAAATAGATTTTCGATAGATTTTTACTATTTTTCATAGATGGAAGTCTATCAGATACTATCGTCATTTGACAAATTAACACAATGAAAACAATGAATAACATCAATTTGGTTACTAGATGAAGATTTTTTCGACATATAAAACAGAATCGTTTGTACATGTTTGTCATGCTAAAATAGATAAATAAGAAATATAAAAGATTTCTTTAGAATAAATATTTAAAACAAATATGATTTTCAGACTACAATACATAAGAATGACCGACATTTCACAATACTACATTTCGAGACTGTTATTAATATCGACCTGTCAGTTATAACTAGATGTATCGTGTCATTTTCCGCAGTCTATAACCAATGTAAGCATAGATTATAATTATTAATTTACATAACTGGAGAAATCTTAAGAAACAAATATGATGTCAAATATATTCATCGATTTAAATGTGCTTGTTTTAATTTTAATTTTTTTCTTTCTCTCTCACTCTGACATACATGACTGGAATGTTGACTAATAAAAACAACTAACCATGTCCTCTATAGACGGACGAATTAACCAGTGAATGGTGAAAAATAGAAGATCATGATTCTATTTGACAAATTAATTCGATATGGTTCTATATCGATTAATTTTCGATCGACATATAATAGGTCATAGACAATGAAGAAGTCATTCTATACTTAACAACATAACAACTTGTGTATTAAATTCTTTAGTTTATCCACGATCGATTATTTAGATTAGCAAAAGGTGAATGTAGGTAATTAATGAATTGTGAGAATAACCTTTATTTCGAGATCAACACTTTTTATTATATTGATCGATGAAAAAGCTTCTATAATCTTGTAGTTATTTTGAGTTTAGAATGTGATTAACATTAATTTATTTTATTCGATGTCATATTTTAGATAATTATATCTATTATTAATAATGCAAGAACGACAGTTTCGATCTACTATTATATTAATCTCGTATACAATCATCTTGACATTCTGTCTGCATATTGGTAAAAAAATTTAGTTAAAAAACTGACGAAACTGATTATCTTTTTTTATTTTCCTTCTGCAATTTAGTTTCACGATCATCATTAAAAAGTATCATGTCAAAAAGTAAACAACAACATCGTGAAGCGATAGTCACATTAATAACAGGAGATATTTATATACCAGGAGCACTTGTTCTTGGTTACAGTTTAAATAAATATAATAGTGTAAAAGTTCATAATCGTGATATGATTGCACTTATTAAACATGATTCTATAAATGATAAACATCATCTTGAAATGCTTGAAGAAATTGGATGGAAATTAATATATGTAGATTCATTGTCGTTTCCTGGTACTGTTATACCAAGATTAGCTGATGGATTAATTAAATTGTATGTATGGAATATGACACAATATTCAACAATTCTTGTATTAGATGCTGATGTTATGATCATCGGTTCAATTGAAGAACCATTAAGAATCATGCGAAGAAACAAGGATCTTCCTTTATTAGCAGTTAATTTTCCGTTTTCTGCAAATAAATCAGAAAATAAAACATTTTTAACATCATATTTCAATGCTGGTGTACTTTTCTTACGACCAAATGCTGAAGACTATAAAAAACTTATTCATCTATCTTCGATTAATACCTATTATCATTTGAAATATCCACAACAAAATCTATTAAATACTTATTTTCTTGGTAGATGGCTTGCTTTATCAATAATTTATAATTATACACATCGAAATTCAATTTGGATCACTCAAAAAAATAATATTAGAATTGTTCATTTTGCAGGTAAACAAAAACCATGGCAAAAACTTAATAATACTAATTATAATGATAATGATCAATTATGGCATGAAACGGATTTTATATGGCAAAAACTATTTGCTGATATGATTTATCAATATGGTTGGCAAAAACATAATTTTTTAAGTTACAATGCTTCTCAAGAGCTTCGATTGACATTTGACTTTAATCGTTTGAGTCGTCGTTCAATTTAAAAAACTCTTTCATGACGAAATATATCAATATAACTATTTTTCGTCAAAAACTACAATTGAATCAACTTCGATTATTTTCTTGTTGTGTTTACTAATTAATGTATAGTTAATTTACTTTATTTTTATAATTCTTACAAATTAAGAAAATAAATACAGTTATGTGAAAAATGAGATTTTTAATAGAAACGATGCATATCACTTTTAACAATGAATTGAATCGTGACATCTCCATGTTTCTGATGAAGATTTAAGAAGGTTTGAATATGTATATATATTGTTGTATGTCAAAGAGTAAAATATTTCGTATGAAGTCCAAAGATAATAATTATTGTGTGGAATCAAATTCAAGGTTTATTCTCGTATCAATTAACACATTTAAATGAATGAAATCAAATCAAATGAAATTGAATACATTCATTTATGATAAGATAAAAATCAAACCTATTAAAAAAAAGAATCAAATATTCATTTTACAATTTCTTATAGAACAAATTGTCTAGAGTAAAGTATCATCTTTTCTTTTTTTTTTTTATTTCTGCAGGCAAACTGTATCGCTCGGAAGCGCGTACAGGGGAAGAACTATGAAGCATAAGCTAACCAGTTAAGCAAACAGGAGATTTGCAAGATGTTACAGTTGCTGATAAAATTAAGCAAGAAAATTCCTTTATAAGCATTATTTCACGTTACCACAAGAAATACACGGACATAGATAGAAGAGAAGAAATAACAAAGACAGATGAATAAGAATAAGCTCCACGAGAATAAAGATGCATGAGAAAATGTGTAAAGTATACTAGTACACAATCGAATAATACATATATTTTATGGACCGGCAGAAGAGAGATAAGAATGAAAGAGTAAAGTATCATCTTAAAATAGTTACATAGTTTTTTTTTGATTTTTCTATCGAACATATATTTCATATTTATCAATTAAAATAATTATTGTATTGTATAAAAATAGATTTAATTTCTTTGTGTTTTTAGATAAATAAAATGTATAAAATAATTGGATTATTATTATTAATTGTTTTAATTAAAGATGGTTATTGTGGAACAAATCGTACTTATCTTATAAAAAAAGATCTTATAAGTGGTCTTAAAGGTGGAGAATTTACAGTTTATGATACAACAGGAAAAAATGCTTTATTTCGAATGGAATCAAAACCAGGTGTATTACATAATGTTAGATTATTTGATGGGTTAACAAAAAAAAATCCAATAGCTTTATTAAAAGCTAAAGTAAGTGTTGTTCTATATAAAGGAACAATTGCAATTTTAAATAAAAAACTTAATCAATGGCAAAATGGAACAATTAATCAAAATTTTAAAATTGTTGGAAATAAATTTCTTCTTAGTTATAATAATGTTGATATTTCAATGGAAGGAAAAGCTGCATCATTAGATACAACATTTATTGATCAATCAAATCAACAAGTTTTAGCTAAATTTCACAAAAGAGTTTCTTCATTATTTTGGAAAAATAAATATGATTTACAAGTTTTATCGGACAAATTTCCCGATCAAATCTATTTCTTAGGTGTTGCTGCAAGAGATCATACTAATAAAAAAATTCATAGTGGTTAATTTTTATTTTTATTTCAATATTAGATTTTAATACAAATTTATCTTATAATTCATAGATTATCTATTTCCTCTTTTTTTTTAATTTCAACAGAAAAAAAACATTTTTTTTTATTAATCGTAAAAATTTCTTAATCATTTTAAAATAAAAATCTTAATGTTGAATTATTCAATAGAAAATAAAATATTCTTTTTTATGTGTTATTTCATTTCGAACATATCCGTATAGTTTATAAATCTTTACATAAAAAATAAAAAGATCAAATTAATAAATTCATTGATTATTATTTATATTGATAAACCGTCATTTAATTTAAGTGAGACATGTTTTAACAAGAAAAAAAATCATTTTTCTAAATATGAAAATAATAAGTTCGAATTGTACATCGTTTTTAATGATGATCTACAATGAAAGAAATGACGTAAGATATTTATCGTCATATTACCTAAATCTTTAGTTAATCATCGTTGCAACGGAATCTCTTCATATGCTGCATCGAATAGGAACAGTTTTAAATTTTTATGATACTAAAATAATGATAGACGTCATTAGTTTAGAATAATATTCTATTTACCTTCCTTACAACTTCTATCATTTCGTTCATTCTTATTATCTAATGTATCATCTAAACTCTAAATAGTACAAAAAAATTATAGAATAAATGTTAATTATCTGCACAATTTCAAAAAACGTTTTCAGCGGCATCGTTATCTTCTTTAGTTTTATTTAAAAAAACGTTTATTTTCAGCTAAAAAGTGCTTATATAGAAATTAGAACAAATATGAATGATACCAATACAAACATAGATTAAAGAAATAAGAGATAGAATTTCTATTAGGATTGGCAGTAGATGTTATACTTTTCTTATGGTTAAGATAAATGCTTAATTGAGGTATATTTCTTGTCAGGTTAATTTTTCTCGTTTGATCTATATGGATAGAAGTCTTGTTCGAAATAAACAGCGTTTAAATATAAAAACCGAGATTGCTTTATGAACATTATTTTATTTTATTTATCAAATTTTTTCATAGGTGTTAAGAAGGAATAAGTGGAGAGAGACAGAATGAGTTTATTCATTGCTAAGTATTTGAGTAAATGAATCAGTCATTTTGACGGTGTAACATGCTGATCGGCTTTATTTTCTTATCAAAATTTGACATTATTCTTTAAAATCTTTTTCCAGATGAGTAAAAATCTTTATTAGAATTAAAATTAAATATAATATGTTACTTTTTAAAGAATATTTTCTATTTAAAATGATGTATATTCTCAATCTTTTTGAGATAATTAAATGTTGATACCATATTGTAAATGTTCTTCATGAGAAAAATAATTAAAATTAGATCAATACAAAATCAAATAAACTTAAAAAGATTTAATATGTTGATATTGAAATCTAATACGATATTATAGAGTATATTAATCGATTGTTAAATATATTTGTGTCGTGAAATAAATAATTCATGTTTATTTTAGATCTAAATAGAATATTTTTTTTGAAAATATTCATATATTTGTTAATACAATTTAAAGAAAACTTGTATATAAAATAATTAATAAATGACTGATTAATTTAACGATAAAAGTCGAAATGAATATTTCTATTGTTGTAGTTAATCCATCATTTTGTCCTAAAAAATAAAATAAATTTATTTTAGACTTGAAAATCGATCTTTGTATAAAATATTGATTAAATTCGTTTTCTATAAAGATAAAGATAAAAATAAATGTAATAGTAATGTTAAATTAATTTTTTTTAGAATTCTTTTGATTATTTTAATATTTAAAAAATAAAAATTTAGAAATTTTTCGAAATTAATTTCTGATGAAAAGTATTTAATTAAAATAAATGAAACATACTTGATTGATTTACAAATAGGTATATGATAAATACCAGAACCACGCCCATAAAATCCAAGACGACAAGAACCATGACAACAGGGAAATGTCTTATTACATGGATCACCATGTGCAGCACAAGAAAAAGAAAGATGTTTATTATAAATCATATCAGCTAATTGACGAAGATTGTATCCCGTTGTACTTGTATCATTATCATCTTCAATTTCATCCGATAATGAACAAATTTCATTGTTTGTTAATATTAGAATAAATAAAAATAATATTAATTTCATTTTAATTTAACTTATTCAAACCTTTTTTTGTGAATATAAAAACGTGCGTTATGACGAAAATTTTTCTTTTTCTTTATACATAAACATACATTTTCATATATCTATACTAGTAATGTCCATTATAAAATATACCTTTTTCTTCATTATAGTCAATGAAGCATATCTTTCCTTTTATTAAGTGTAAAAAACGTGTTCATTTTTTTTTCTATGATCAGGATTCGAAAGTATATCTATTTTATTTACTTCACATATATTTAACACAAGTCCGGTAGGGGTGAGAACTTATTGTTATTGTTACTTCTTATAAATAATACAAAAATAACAAATAGCTTTAAAAAAAAATTTTTTTCTCAACGAATGAAAACCAAACTAAATTTACGTGAGATATCTTAGACACGGATTCAACTTTTTCTTGAACGTATTCGCGTACGTCTGCGTTACAACTTTGGTCTCATTGGTTCCAAGTAGAACTCGATGAGGTCTATCGATTCCAGAAAAAAATTCTAGAAACCCCCCTTACCCATCAAAAATTGAAAAAACTGCTGAAAATTACTAAAAATACGTTGTAATTATAGAAAAACTCGAACACATTCGTCCCCTTCACACCTAGTATTGTTTCAGATCGAGCTCGACGAGCTCTACAGATTTCATGCCTAATTCATCAATTCTGAACAACGTACTGTAGAGAAAATCACTAATTATCAATTTATCAAGCACTTATACACTAATAATAATTTCTCATTGACTAAATTATTCAT
>CAJNOI010000056.1:164057-176518 GCA_905250115.1 Adineta steineri | reverse complement strand
GATCAGTTGGTGTATATACTATATTAGATAATGTATTCGTTACTATTTACTTTTTATATGGAAGCTTAATGATAAAATGAAAAATGAATTGGTAACAGTCGAAACAATTAGTTAGCTAAATAACATTATGGATAGAGCCATCTATGAAAAATTAAATCCATACTGCAATAAATTATAAAGCTAAGTGTTTTAACTTCACAAAAATGATTTTTATGAGCTATATAAACAGTTTATATTGTTTATTAATATAATAAACGATAAATCGAACGGTAAGTATTTTTATTTATTTAAACTTTTTTTAATTTTTAGATTATCGATAACGATAAATTAAATGGTAAGTATTTAGTTACACTAGGACGACAGACAGGAGTGGGGTAGGGAAGGAGTGGGAGATGGTAACAGAAAGTTGCTGTCTCTTTAGATCATACGGCCAAATACGGATCGAAAAGGGTTTGTATTTTAACCGTATACGGCTTTAAAGATTCCGTTATTGCATAATTTCCGTTCCGTCAAGATTACATATACAAATCTGGATATACGGATTACGGTGTTAAACGATATTCGTTCACGGCCGTTTCCTGCCGGAAACGACATTCGGAATGATCGCCCTAGGTAAAAGTTGAAGAAATTTCAACTTATTTTACTGATACTATTCTTGAAAAAGTTGACAAATGGAATGATGAACATGGCTATGGTATTATTGACTTGATTCGATATTCTATTGTGGATAGATTAGAAAACAATCGACAATGTCCGTTAACTCCTTTTGATACATCATGTGGCAAAGAATGGATTGAACAAATTTTTGACTCAGTACATGATAGTGAACTTTCATATACGCGTCGTTTACAGATACATACCAGCAATGATGATTTACATAATTCAGCTGAAAAAGATCTTCAAAATTTAATGTCAATTTTTAAAGATAAAGCAACTGAAGAATAAATGTTTTTTTACCATAGAACCACAGAAATTAATGCTCAATTAATCATTTCACATGGTATTCATTTACATCTAAGAGCATCCCGTCCTGATGATTTTGGATTCGGTTTTTACACTACAAATAACTTAGTTGATGCTTTAAGACATGCTGAAAATCGAACTGACAAAACTGGTGGTGAACAACGACCAGCTTGCTTGATATTCTCTATTCCAAAAAATGAATTTAATTCTTATCAAATTGTTCGCCTTCTATATGCTGAAAAACAAGAACAAATAACAAGAGAGTAAGTTATTAGTTATTCTTAATCTTTGATTTTTTTGTTTTTGTTATAGAAAAATGGATGAATCTTTGATCAATAGCAACAATATATTTGAATGGCATAATTTCGTATATCAATGTCTAAATAATGATCCACCATTACCATTAATACACTATAAAGATGCAATAATTGGTCCAATATCAGCGAATTTAAAAGATAGTACCCTCAGATATAAACCAATCAAACAAATAAGAAGACAAATACCAATTTAAACAGCTATTATCTCAATGAAATTGGCCTTTGCTTTATTCGATGGATTAAAAGGTGTGATTATCCGGAGTAACAAAAGTAACTTTTATTTATACAAGTGTTTCTTTCTTGTATTTTTTTCGTGTTTTTTTGCGTTTACTTTTATCTTCTTTTGTTTGTCATATGTCAAACTGTTTCTTGTGTTGAATGATATAACAATAGTTGTTTATAGCATCAATCAGATGAAACAGCTAAAGGTATGAATGATAAATTTTCTTTTTTTTTTTTGAAAATATCACTTTTAGGTCTTCGAATTCATTTTTGAATCAAGCAGACGTAAATAATCAAGAATTTCAAGCAAAACAATATTTATGTAAGTGAAAAAATCCTCATGAAAGTAACTTTTATTATTAATTTTAGCATAAAATTTTCAACAACGTGAACATGAACGTTTATCTCCTTATGAATTTTTAATATGTAAAATAAATTTCGATTCTTGTCTATGTCGTCCATTATGTTTCTATAATGTTTTATTACAAAATAAAATTACATATGCGTTTGTCTCATCGTTTCAATTCCAACAACATTTCGTTGATATGCATTATGTCAATTATGGATATTCTTCAAATATTAGTTAAATCAAATGATGATCCTTCATATATTATCTACATTGAATCCAAAAAGAACTCTAAATATAAACTGTTAAATTTGTATTTATTGCTACAAATTTGTTGGTTTCTATCGTTTTGAACAAACGAAAATATGTGATCTTTATCAACGCTCGCAAATTTTTTTTTTAAAGTTATTATTATAAATACTGTATTATTTGAGTTTTAAAATTTTGAGAGTGTTATGTAAGTATCAAATTGAGAACGTGAGAAGGGTGTCACAAAATGAAAATAATGAGTCAGACGAAAACAAATAAATCTAGAAATTTAAAAATAGAATATTTATATTATTAATTTGAAAATTTCTAACGAACTAACTATTTTAAGAGAATAATGTGTGATGGTCAATGATACAACATCAATCTGTTACTCTTACTTATACCCTATTTCATTATATCAAAATCAAATTCATTAGTAGTATTGCACAATTTAATTATTTCAATTTTCAACATCACAAAACTTATATACAGATAATAAAATCAATAAACAAATTGACTATGTATCTTTATTCCGTCTTGTAGTATTCTGAAACACTATATTTATTGTATATTAACTTAATGAATACCACTGATATAATAGCGAATTATATCAAAATTTATGTATTTTTTTGTTTGATAAATTCAATTGATTAGTTGACTGAGTAACAATAGAACAGGTATATCAATATGATTACAATTTTTTAATAGAAATATAGATTCATATGAATCAGAATGAATAAATCAAATAAGACAAACGTATATTTCATTGATCTATTGATTATTTTAACATTTTTGTAATGAAGATTTGCTCAGAGACATATATATCTTTAACGGACGACTTTTGGATTATCAAGTTTGATCAATATCGATGATGCAACTATATATGAATCATGATCTAACTTAGAAATGGTCTCGTACGACACGTGTGATATAGCTTTTCATAGTGGTTTATATACAAATGATTTATGAAAAAGTTTTGATGAAGTAAGAACAATCTACTCTATTTTTTTAAAATAATACGTTGAATTTTGTTTAACTCATATTCAGTGTATCAAGTTACTAGACAGTAAAACAGGGTTAATGAGAAACATCAGCGCCTAGACTTCATGTTGAGAGGTAAACCATCATTGAGCAATATCAGAGAACGACTTTTAGTGGATACAAAACGCTTTTCACATTTCTTCAGTCTCACAAAAAATAAAATAAAAACATTATTTTTCTCTTAAAAGAATAAAAAATACAAAATTATATTTCAATTATATTAAAAATAATTCAAACTATAATACATCGATTTTTAGTAAATTTGTGGAACATTTCAATGATCTTCGATAAATATTTGTTTACATCGCTAATATAAAGAGAATATTTGTCGTAAAAAGATTTATTATTGTAATAAATACATTTAAATAAGACTAAATAAAGAATTAATTTGTTCCATTTTTGCGTCTACAAGTTCGAGGTATAAACAATTTCCAAAATGTTGTTCTTAATTCTTTGGAAGTAAAAACATATACAAGTACATCCAATGCTGAATTTGTATATCCTAACCAAGAAAATATTTTAAATAATAATTCATGATAATTTTCATCTTTCAAACGAATTTTAAAAACACCACTCAAAAGAAAATATACAAAATAAGGTAACCAACAAACAACAAAAACACCCATAATAATTCCTATAAATTTTGCTGCTTTTTGATCTCGCGAAAATTTCTTCCAAAATGTATTTGTTTGTGCACGTTTTCTTCTCATTTTTTTAAATGATTTATTTCCATTTTTATCATTTTGATCAAATGAATCTAAAATTGGATTTTGATATTTTCCATGATGTATACGAAGTGTTATTAAATCTGGTGATGGTCGACGATTTTCTATTAACATATCTGTTGTTAGATGAACATCATTTTCATTTGTTTCTGCGACGTTTTTTATATATGTTTCATTTTTATTTGAAATTTCTTTTAAACGAAATTTTGGAATAAATGATTTGGCAGATTTTATTCGATAATGATGTTTATAACCAGAACGAAGTGCTAAAACTTGTTTTTTAGCTGCTATATATACTTGAACATAAACATACATCATTATTGATAATGGAACATAAAATGATACAACAGATACGAATAACATATAATAAGTATTATTTGGAAAATCACATTCTTTAAAGAGTGACAATTGCGTTACTACTGTCCCATTTGACATAGATAGGCGTCCTAAATAAAATAAACTGAGTTAACATTAGAAATCAAAAGACTGTCAAATGAACTATTCTTTTTCGATTGATAAATAGAATTTCTGAGAAAGATTTTATTGAATTTACCCTTTGAGTCCTATAGTATAAAAAAAGTAACACATGTTTTCTAATTATTTTTCATGACAAAATTTATAAAAATAAGTACAGAATCTTTTAACAAAAAGAGATAAAGAGCGTTGTAGAACTTTTGCAGAATATTTCCGTGACAAACATCACCTTTACATCTTTTCTTTTTCAACCTATAATATTATTCGAATGCATGTCACTTTCTTTTCATGTGATTTTTGTTCTTCTTCTCAGCGCTTGACATACGATATAAACATATTTTTTCTCTTGTGTGTACGATCTAATGTAGTTGTATGTGTATACATTATTTGTTTTAAAAGTAAAAAAAATATTTCTTAAGAGCAGAATCTCTAATAACCTACATATAATATACATAATCTTTTCTTGAAAAAATTTCTCGAACACCAAAGGAAAGACTTTAAAAAAATACCGTGATTTTATCGGATTTTTTTTCTATGCACACTCTCAGATCTCCTTCAAAGAAAGTATATAAAGTGGCGTTTTTTTTATCAGTCTATATTTACAAAGACTAGTGTGCAATCGAAACGAAGTACTACATTCCTCCGTAATTTACTCATCAAATATAATTAATCTTGAGAACGGATAGAAATAGATTTTAACAAGAAAGTATAACAAACAACTCATCTATTGATGAGATGTTTCCGATTTTTATGATGAAGATAGCATGGGAGAATACACGGGTTATTAATGGTATGTGTTTCTGTAACTAAAATAAGCTGTTTTAACAAACTAGTTGAATTGAATTCAGCAAAAAATAATTTAGGCCTGAAAGGGTTTAGAGAAAACTATAAACTTTCACTATAGAACATCGTCAACGTAGTCTTAAATATTTTAAAACTTAACTATATTATTGAAGAATTTTCTATCCAAAGAAAAATACAGAACAGATGAACGGAAAATGACTCAACTATTAATATATTTATCGTAAATATACGAAAATTGTCAGAGTGACATAGAATAATTCATTTAGATTTTATTCTTCATATTTAATATTTGAGTTTAACTATCAATTTCTATAGAGAAATGTTTGGTAGGGAAGAATTTTAATACGGAACTCACATACATAACGATTCATGAGCCAAGGTCTAATCGAATGAATAGGCAAAAAAAGATTTTGTTTGCTAATGAAAATTTTAAATGATTTTTCACATACGATTTGTCGTTTGTGCTGTTCCAAAATAAATAACTGCTGGAAAAGATATCATTGCTGATCCAATCCATATTATTGATAACATATAATACCATCTTTTTGATATAAATGAATTTGGATATAACATTGGTTTTGTTATTGAAATATATCGATCTAATCCAATAGCACATAATCCAAATATTGATGCGGCTGATGCAAATATATCCATTGAATGCCAAAAATCACATAAGAATCTTAAATGTCGTCGAAATAACCAATATTCATCATCAGTCATTTCAAATATAAATGCAAAAGGCATAGCTATTAATCCAACTAAAAGATCGGCAAATGCCAATGACGCAATATAATAATATGTTGAGATATGTAATGTCTTTTCACGAATTATTGCATATAATACTAATAAATTACCTAAGATTGTTAATAAGCATAGAAGTAAAAGAAAGAAGCCAATTGGATATGCTTGCCATTGAACATCTGTGATTGTTGTATTGATAGTTAAGGAAAACAGTTCCATATTTCTACAAATAAATCAAATATTTACTTTTTATACAAATAAAATTCTCATAGAAAAATTATTTCTATCAAAGATTATAATCTATTCGTTACTTTTATCTCATATTTCATCTAATGCAGAATATCTTTTCAATTTTATTTTTACATATAATAAGAACTTCTCCAAGGAATCAGTACACTATATATTAAATTAACACATAGATAATTATCAAATCAAATTATCTGCAAATAAATAAATATATTCTTTTATCAAAACTTATCATCTACGAGAATATAGTTTACAAATATTTAATAAAAATCATACTGAAGAACAGTCTCATTTGCCGATGGATATTTGTGATTTTGTTTTAAAAGTCAATATTATTGAAAAACATTTAATTAACAAATATATGATCTTCTGCTACTATGTCTGGACTTTCTTTTTCAAAACATATTCTTGCCTAAGGAAATGTCATATTACTCTCTGTAAGCAAAAGAAATGTTAACTAGATATTAGAGAGAAGAGAATGTTTTCGACAAGATGTATATAAGAAATGTATCTTTTATATAGAAAAAGAGATTTTTTTTTCATTTTTTTAGTTTTAAAATAAAAGATCTAATATTTTCTATCGAATAGAAATTAATAATAGATAAATATATAGTTTAATATGTAATACTAGTTTCATCACAAACTTTTCTTATTAGAAAACTATCGAAATTAAAGAGAACAATTAAAGAAACGAAATATTATTTTTGAAATTACTTAGATTCTTACTGCTCAATTACTTTAGTCTAATAAATAAAATTCAAGGTGAATCAGATGAAAGAAGTACGTTGAGTGTTAACCTTTACTTCACTGAGAACGATAATTCAATAATAAAATTTAAATAAAAAAGAGAACAATTCGATTTTTCCGCTTAATATACTTATATAATTTCGAAAAGGTTCAGTTATAATTGTTTTGCTCATTAAATCAATAGAATTCGTTGTTTATAAAATAGATTTTATCAAACAGTATGAAAGTATTAATTATAAAGCAAAACTGAAACATATACACTTGCCTTATCGTTTAATCTTTGTACCTTTTTTCTATCTTGTTCTATTATGAATAAACTATAACAAATATATTTATATTAACTTAAAGAAAGGTCAAGTTAAAAGACATCGCTGCCTTTTCTTTTTTTTAATAGTACAAGAAACAAGAAACAAGAAAAAGAAGAATACATATTATCAAAACAATTACAAGTGCTATTTGAAAGGAGAAGCGATAGTAGAATAAATATATTATCGATAAGAAAACAAGACATGAATAAATCAATATTAATGACAAGAAACGAGAAGAAATATATTTATTACATACCATTGGAATAATAAAGTTATATTAGTAGTAATAGTGTCTATTCGCACGGAACGAATGACGCCTGTCAATTGGGTAGAATAATATCTCTTTTTACTTTTTCTTTTTCTTTTCTTCTCTTTATTTGTGCATGTTTCTTATTTTTCTTCTCCTCAAGATGCACATGTTTTTTACTTTATGATATACTCGACTCATATAAATAGAAATCATAAAAAAAAACGATACAAAGAATATTTTCTTTGCAAGTACTTTTTTTTTAAGTAGAACATAATTGTATAAATTATGTTTACAGTCAATATTTTCTAATTTTCTCAATTTTTTCATTATTCGATAATGATATACTCATTATATTTGTTAATTTATCGAACAAATAAAAAATATCGTCTAGATATTTAACAATTGAAATATGTTTTTTTTTGTTATGAAATTGTTGAATGAAATAATAGAATGAAAATAATTTAATTTATAAATAATTTTTTTTAATAATTATCATGAGTAATATTTATTATTTTTACTTTTTTGTTTGTTTCGCTCGATAATTAATAATAATTATTATTAAGGGTAGTTATGGCTGAAGAGGTAATTGTTGACTGATTTCAACAAAATCATGAACTTCACATCATCTTAATTCTATAGTTACATTAGAGAAATCTTAGAAATGATTTTTTAAAAAAGTCGATTTATTTGAAAATAAATTGTTCTATTAATTCTTTCTCTAAGTCCATTCTATCGTGTTTTGAATAATTTCTTTTATTTTTCTCCTTGTTTCCATGAATATTGTGACTATTCACTTTGCGTATGCTCTCCATTCTTCTTCATTAACCTTAGTTTTCTATTTCCCTTGTCTAATCATATACTGTATGAGAAAATGTGATAAAACAAATATTATGATCCCAAGAGAATTTCTATTCACAAATTTACCACACTCTCATGTTTTATGCATGTGAATAGATAATATTGTTTAGAAACAAACTTCTACTCTAATATTAGGATGAAAAACAAGATAAAAATAATTTCTATTTTCTTATAAAACAAAAACAAAAATTTCGATGTACAAATATGTGTAAGAAAAGAAAACTAACATATGTTACATTCTTTTTCTATTTTTCTCTTATAATATAAATACATTCGAATATGAAATATTTAAGAATATAATTCATTTATTTCATTATTTTGTGATTTACGTTCAACTGCCAAAACCTATTTACAAATACGTACACTATTTTAAATTAAAAGCATTCTATAAAAATGCATTATACTTTGCAAGAGTAAAGAGAGAAAATTGACGAGGAAAAATATCATTAGTTGCCGTTACTTTACTATACTATAAAGAAATATGACAGCAGTGGTTTTATATAAATTCATACAATAGTAATTCTAATAATAATTTGTTCAGTTGACAAACTTTTCATACCTTTACTTTTCTTATTTCAGTTAAATTCGCATCTTGCCAACTGTCCTTTCATGATTATTAAAGTATTCATAAAAACGAGATTATTAAATGGATTGTATTTCTAGCTTGTGACTATATTTTCGAAAGAGACTTTTGAAACCAGATCGAAAGTGTGTATTTTTAACGTCTCATTAATTATTTCATAAGTAATAATCATAGATTAATATGCTGAGTGTGGTACAAGATGATGTAGTACCAAAAAAAAAAGAAGTGCTCGAATATTTGTTTAGTCATTATATAGTCTTCGTTAGTCGTTTGACATTGATGTAAATATTTTGATGGAATGGATTTCTTCTTCTTCTTTATACTTTTCAAATTCTTGCATCCATGTATTTTCTTGTTTATTCAAGCTTTCTTCCGGTTCACCTCAAACATCATATTCTTTATTGGCAAATAAACGTCTGTATTTCTTTTCAGATATTGTATTGAACGGGTAGGATTCTGACAAGCAGATAGACAAGCCTCTGTTTGTGAGATTGCCGTCTCATCACTCCATTAAATGTCATATGAATGATTGAATAAAATTTGACATCATTCGCTTTCTCTTTGTATTTCTAATTCTAATGACATATTTTGAAGAGGCGTCTAAAATACGACGAGTTTCTCGAAGCATACATAATGATATTGCTAAAAATAATTTGCTTTTTCTATCGTGATGTCATATGTATGTGTCGCGTATTTTTCTTTAATTTGTAAGAATGATATAATAAGATAAGATAATAATACTTAAAGAAAAATAATGTATTTATATGCGTATATATTATGAACAGAAAAAAAACCTAAGAGGAAATGTAGACCGACAATAGAACTTTAATGGAAAAAGAAATATGTTTACTAAATTTTGATTATAATTATTTATAATATAGGATTCATTTATTATTATTATTCTATTGGTATACTATTATGGTTAATTAGTAATAGTAATGACGAAAAATATTCGATAAAGAGAATAATTGAAATAATGAAATATATATATATTTTTTTTATATTAAATAATGAAAATTTTCGGTTTAAGGTGATCATTTTCAAGTGAAGTACAAGAAACAAAATGCATAATAGCAATGTTAGATGACACATGTATCAAACATTAACAATTGATAGGAATAGTATTTGTCATTCATAATAAATTCGTTTGATATTACATACTAATGAATCTATTCTCCATCTATGTAGCTACCGATTGATATAGCTCATACGTAAAATTTTACTGAATGTAATATAATCTTCAACTGTCCATTTACGTTTTTTTCCATCTCTTTCTATTTGCATTCACTATCCTCCCCCATACAAAGACATAGACAAGGTCTAAACTAAAGAGACAAGAAGGATAACATAACAACGTGTATAAATAAGAAATAAACGAAATATATGAAGGATGGAAGGCTTTGTATTGACTAATTTTTCCTCGAAAAGTTCATTCCTATAGAAACACTCAAATAATGTATTCAAAAAATCATTTCAATTCTTTTTGCTCCGAAGGATTTTACTGCATCAGCATGTAATCTCAATAAGATCATCTCATTGACAACAGAGAGAAAAAAGCTGATATGAATATCTTCGTAATTATTCAATTAAAGAGTCAAAGAAAGTACAAGAAATTAATTCTGAAATTTGTATAGGGAGTTCTAAAATAAACTTTTCTATCGTCTTTACTTATGTTTTATTTTACAGAGTAAGGCAGGTTTTTTGGAGTTATTTCTAAACAAAAATGAATAGTTTAATAAACATTATTGTAATGACGCATAATCATTCACATCGTTCGTTTCTAAGAGAGAAATACGTTCTTTTTTTTTTCATAGCATCACCGATACTTAATGGACTTTGATATTTGACAACAACAAGAATAAAATTTTTCTTTTACTACGTCGCTACGATTTATAATATCGAGAAAGAAAAGAAAAAATTAATGTCTACATGACTACCTTTCGTCCAGTCATGCATTATTAAAATAAAACAAACAATTTCGATAATATATATATACACGATGAATAAATGTGTTTTTTTTTGTTGCTCTATAAAAACAGAAACAAAATACGTATTTCTCTAGAACTGAAAAATGTACCCAGACAAACTGGTCGTCGTGTCATTTTTAATGTTATTACCATCCATATTATGGGCTCGTAGTACTGGTTCAAAATTTAGCTCTCCAAGTAAGTCAATACTATTTCAGAGAATAATCTAAATTTTATATTCATAGATATGGATAAAAGTTGTGATAAAACAATCATTCTGGACGGCGATAAATTGCCAGGGACATATTTTAGTTTGAGTTCAGGTAACTATGCACAAAATCTCAATTGTATTTTAACAATCAAAGGACAAACATCAAATCAACGTATTATTATTGTTATTGATAAGATGGATATTGCATGTGGTGGCGATAAACTTGTAATATACGATGGAAAAATTGATCAAGGAACAATATTAAATAAAAATCAATCACAACAATGTGGAAAAAAACAAATATTATCTTCGTGTAAATTAATTATTTGTTAAACTTATCAAATCTATTTTTTATTATTTCTCTTGTAGACAATAAATTCGAATACAGCAGTTTTTCAGTTTATATCCAATACAGATGGAAAAGTCGGTAGCGGATTTCAAGTTATGGCAGCAATTAATTTCCGTAAGTATTATTTTATAATTAGTTTATTGATAACTGTATAGTTTTTATTTGTTGATAGCGGTCAATACATGTTCACGTGGTGATGGTTTGTATCGATGTAGAAATAGCTACTGCATATCAAATTTATTTAATTGTGATGATCGAAACTGGTGTGGTGATGACACTCAGATGTATGTGTGTCGTTAATTATTATCACACGTGAACGATCTCCACCGAAATTCATTGATGAGAACACGAAAAAAAAAAACTGATTTTCATAATGATTAAAATGTGAATTTCCTTATGCTTATTATATACGAGAATAAAATAACTGATATTGTAAATACATTATATATTACATTAGGCTTTTTTAGCGCCAGAATTCTTGCATATTCATACTCGCCGTATATAAGGAAGTACTCACTGACATGTTTATATTTAGTAAAAAAATTGAGATTCTTCCCAAGTGTAATACAGATCAATAAATATTACTTTCGACAAAGACAAAAGAAAAAGGAGATGAATATGCGTTGAATCTTTTTTTTGGACATGCTTATGACGAATTACATCCAGATCTTTAGCTACATTTTCTGCAAAAACAGTCGCTTGGCAAGGAAGCAAAGCAAATTCTTTTTTTGAAAACTTGGTTGTAGTTCTAGGTGAAGCTTATCGTAAGTGTATCAAATATAAGATTCAGTGGCGTAAATAGGGGGGGCGCGTGGGGCGCATAACCCCCCCTGCTTCCGAAAACTAATAGGAAAAAAGGGTTTGCGCCCCCCCCTGCTTCTAGAAAATTCACTTTTTTTGACCATTAAAATAGAAAAATTGGGCTTACGCCCCCCCTACATCCCCCCCCCTACTCCGACACCTGACTTACGCCCCTGATAAGATTCAATATATATTTATTTCTGTCGAATGATATAAAATTGAGCTTCACTATCTTGTCTCTATCTATTATTGTTGTCTT